>OMNZ01070797.1:8686-35151 GCA_900303255.1 Lesueurigobius sanzi | reverse complement strand
ACCCAACACTCTGGATGAGCTTAAGGCCGCTATCGAAGCATCCTGGGCCTCCATAACACCTCAGCAGTGCCACAGGCTGATTGCCTCCATGCCACGCCGCATTGAAGCAGTCATTTCTGCAAAAGGATTCCCGACCAAGTATTGAGTGCATAACTGAACATAATTATTTGAAGGTTGACTTTTTTGTATTAAAAACACTTTTCTTTTATTGGTCGGATGAAATATGCTAATTTTTTGAGATAGGAATTTTGGGTTTTCATGAGCTGTATGCCAAAATCATCAGTATTAAAACAATAAAAGACCTGAAATATTTCAGTTGGTGTGCAATGAATCTAAAATATATGAAAGTTTATTTTTTATCATTACATTATGGAAAAGAATGAACTTTATCACAATATGCTAATTTTTTTAGAAGGACCTGTATAGTCCCTTTAATGACCTCCTGAGCATGTTTCTCACTACTTTAGTTGGTTATGTTTATTTTGTTTATATTGTTCCAAGTTCTGTTTCAATCAATAAGTTTAAATAAGTTGATGGTGTTAATACAGACAAGAGGGTCAGCAGATATAGCTTTAATACAAACATTCCCAATAGTATATGAGCCAACAAGTGTCACATGTGTTGTTTAATGTTTAATGTAACCAGAACTCCGTTAGAAATGTGATAAATCTGGTGGTTTGTTCAGTGATAACACAAACCTTGCATATAGTTTGAAAAGGTCTGTGATTTAATGGTGAATTTTGAGAAGTTTCCAAGTTGCTTTCAGAAGACGCCACCAGGGGACAGCAATGAATAAGTTATTGTGAATTCTAACAGAAGGGACAAAAAGGAGCTTAATAGAGACCCAAAGACCAGCGGTTCTCAATCTTTATTATATTTAGTATAACCGAAAAAGATTTTTGGATATATTCTGCAATAATACATAATCATTTTTAACTTGCCTGACAACCAAATCTACTGGTCTGGTAAAATCGCTTTGATTTTAAATAGAGCTTAATATGTTGTACAGGTATATGGTTATATTTTTTAATCTTACATACATACAGTACATAGGGATACCAATATAAACACCATGGTTGTTTTTTTTTTTTTTTTTTTTAGCATTGTTACACCTTTTCTGCAAGTTTGATGATTCTGCATAATTTCAACCTGAATAAAAAGGTGTAGGTGCAGAATTAAACCCTCTACTAAATATTCCTAGTTGAATTTTACCACATTGACCATTGTGGCCCTTCGCTTTAACATTCTATTAGTATCTCGAATGAATTTGCAGTTTCCATTGATGCCCTGAACAAAACATTTTATTACTTTAATACATTAGTGCAGTAGGCATGTGGGACTTGTTAATCATGGCTCTATAGACGCTGCTTTGAATCAATAAAAGAAAAACAAAAAACATTGCATTATAGAAATAACCACAATACCAAAGTGTTTAAAAGGTAAAATCCAACCATTTTATTTGCAAAAGGACTGGTTAATACATTGAATGAAGCATTGATAGAAGCCACTGTGACAATTCAAAATACCACTAAAAATGACATTGTAAAATTCCCAAGAAAAAGTTGTTGATTTGCTGAGAAAAGGCTTACATATGAAATATCAGGACGGAGCCTATGTACACCAAGACAAAGTGTCTACAAAACCCAGAAAATCGGAGGCCTCGTTATGTGAAGTTAACAAAGACTGTGTCTGCGTATGTTCCAATAGTATCATATCAAAAACTGTACTCAAAAAGGCACCACTTTAGGTGATGAGTCAGACACAAGACGAAACGTTTCTGGTAATTATTAAAAACTGTAGATAAATCAAATTAGATTAAGAGTAATACAGACTGAATGGATTACAGACTGAATGGATGTTCTGTACAAAGTGATCTGTCCCTGTTGTTGGTTGCAGACTGTGCTGGTGTGATAGCGCCCTCTGTAGGAGAAAGGTCTTTCTTACACTTACAGCACCAGAGATTTGTTAACAGTAAAACACCAGGCTTCAGACGAACAACAACAAACTGCAAGTCAAATTCGATTCAAGCTCATGTCTTGAGTTATTTCTTGGGTACAAAAGGTTTGGTCATCATCACATGACATTTTTTTTTAAATATTTTTGTCTCTAGATGCATAGATTTTAATATTAATCCCTGCTACGTGCTCAGCATTCGTTTTGGAGTAATTATTAATGGTGGTCATTAATTGCAGTGCTGCCCAATAGATAGTAGTGTATTGTTGACACTACTTTTGACAAGACATTTTGAAGACAAATGAAGCAGGATTGGTTGAATACAAAAAGAAAACTTAAACTAGAGGCTTAAGTAATGTTTGTCGTACTTAAACTATATATTCTAAACAAGTACCCTTGATATAAATTAATACATTATATAAATTTTTAAAAACCCCTCATAGACGAGATCTTTTCCCGGTTATCTGAAATCTACTTCGAGTCCGAGCCATGCAGAATATGAAAATTCCCACTCCCGTTTAGCTCCCTGAACCTACCAGCCTTCCGATGATTGACAGTGAAGTATCATGCATAAAACTCCTCTAGAACCACAACTATGAAAAGGCCTATTGTGTACGTTTCTTTTGTATATGTGTCGGTCGAACACACTTTGGCTTTAAGACCTTGGTTACTTTTATTATAAAAATGTCCTAAAGGGAATAGTACTACTACTGCATGTGGTAAAATGGCCCTTATCCTTTGGTTGTTCACACACCATTAGGTCCGACATGCCCATAGTATAAAAAGTCATCTCTTTAAATCATGCACTGTACTTATGAAAATCTTGTGTTCGGACTGTGTCTTATGATTGTACCGGGTCAAAACAGAGGAACCACCAGGGTAAAGCCATGTGACGGAAAAGCCAATTCATAAAACGTCCCAACTTTCCACACAATATTAAGAGCGGACACCGGATTCCCGCCAGTATCCCACACAACTCCATTTGCCCAACATTTTGGGTGCCTCTTCTGTTTTAAATATACCCTGTCCATGCGTATGCAGTCGTTAGTCAACACGTTAATGGCATAATATGAAAGCGGACGGAGGAACAGTTAGACGGTGGGCAGTGATGCAATAGTTATACACAATATTTACAGTACAATAGGAGACTTCGCCTGTAGCCTCTTTTCCCCATGCTTTGATAGAAGGACGCGACATACGACAACGTGATAGCAAAGTTGAACAAACACCCTTTAAAATTTGCTGCTTGGAATCAGTGATGGGGATCTTTAAATGTGACTTCTGACAAAATGCATGTGAGCTGAAACATGTTTTACTAACCATTCGACTTTAAGTGACCCGTCTCTCCAAAAGTGACAAAACTAGTAAAAACACAAGTACAATAGTTATGTGGAACATTTTTTCACCAGGATTTTTAAAAAAAAGGATAGTGGTATTCACAAGCAGCAAATACAAAACAGAAACATACCCCCCAATCAGTAAGGCTTTCTAAATTTTACCCCGCCCAAAAAAGTAGTGGGTTTCCAAGACAACGGTGAAGTGAAAAGTGGATACAGAAAAGTGGGAGTTTCGCTTCAGAGGCTGATCGCAGGAGATGGCCGTCTGTCTACATAGATTCACCCTGAGAATCCTCCTCATCATCCAGAGACAATGGGAGATATAGCTCCTGCGAAGACAAAAACGTAAAATTAAAAAAAAAAACATTGTATCAAAATAGTGGAAGCCCAAATAAGGATAGCTGGGAAAAGACAGTAGGGGAGGGAATGGGGTGGGTACCTTCTGCTTGTTGTTGAGGCCGGGGCTGGTGGGGGTGGAGGAGGTGGGGGAATGCTTAGAAATCGGGGTGGAGAGCTGACTGCTGGAGCCCGTCCCGTTAGCTGAGAGAGAGAGAGAGCCCCGAGTGGACAGACGAGTGAAGTGGGGTGCAGGGAAGAAGGAGAAAATAGGCACCAAGAATTAGAAAGTGCTCCGGTTACAGGGGTAATTGGTCTTCAGTGTTCCATAGACTAAATAAAGCCTTGCTCGTGCATGGCGTACTTGGGACGTACGATTAATGGGAACTGAATTAAAATTGCACTTCATCATAAAGGCTGCAATTATATAGGCAGATATATATTCTTTGTAAACATCAAAATATCCCGTCAGAGTAAGTTGCCAATATTGGACCATATTCATTGGTTTGAATGGGGCTGTATCTAAACTAAACTTCAACTAAAGAGAACAACGAGAGACCAAGGCACTCCTCCCACATTGTAATTCACCATTTACATTTTCTAAAACGCCTTTATTGTGCTGGACAAGTATAATTCTTGACAAAGGCTTATTGGAGCCGGTACACGTGGAAGAAACCAGCAATATGTTATTATAGCACAATAAAGGCAAATTTAGAAAATGTAAATAAGGTTGGCCTCTCGTTTTTCTCTTAAGCTTTTGTTCCCCAAACACCAAAGAGCACCTTCCCCAAAGAACAACAGAACGTGATGGTGCCGACTTCCTGAGCACTTTGTGTCCAGTTTCTCTCAACTTAAACTAACTTTGAAGGGGGAAAATCACTAAACCTTCACATGACAAGCACTTGGGTCTAAACCAGCCTATACGGGGTCAAAACCTGAACTAGAACTCAATTAGACCTAAACCCAAACGTATACAGAACAGTGGACTCAGAGGGTCAGGCCAAAGCCAGGACCTAAGCAGAGAATAAACCCAAGAAAATCAGACCAGATCCCAGTCGTCACCAGAAGAATCCCCTGAGCCACAGATGGAGAACCACAGCCCCGGTAGACCCCCTTTTGGCACGTCACTAGAGTCATTCGAGGTCTGCGTTCAATTCACCCACTCCGCATCTTTAGCGTTGCTAGGATCCGGCCACTTTTGGACGATTGTTTACATCTACGGGAGTTGTCTGTGTGTGTGCTAAAAAAGAGTTCTGCCCGTAAAAGATGAAAAGCTCTCAGACACTGTGAGCCAGATGGCCAGTGTAAATGCAAGCCAAGTTGGAAAGACAAGGGGGATAAAGCTTCATTGTTAACTAAATGCTAAAGGCCTTATTTAACTATTCAGACAGATAAACTGCTTTAGACTTAGCAAGCTGTTCAAACCCATCTTCATTACAATCCATGAAGCCAATTGCTTTGTTTGCATACAATCAAAAGCAACATTAAAAAGATTTTCGTTTGGATTATGAAACAGGGAAAAGCTTATCTTGCATTGGTTTAGTGAAGTCCTTTTGACCATTTATGAAACTGCTTTGGCCGTCTACGCCATTTCATAAGAAGAAAGGAATGCATTTTTTTCTTTAGCTAGACCGGACATTACGGCGAGACACTTCAGGTGAAGAGGAAATTTTGCTGTAGGCTACTGAAATAAATACAAGAAGAAATGATGTTATATGGAAGCATGACATTTTTGTTGCCTATATTTGAGGCAAGAACATCTGAATAATTGATAGAGCCAGGTTTTAAATTTATGGGTGTTTTTGTTGACACTTTAGAACTAGTTTTAGTGAATAAATATCCAAAAAATGTAAATGTAGCCTTGCTTTGTTTGGGTTCCAAAATTAGATATAAAAAAATCCTTCTGAAACACAAACTTCAAGTACAAGATGAGAAAAGTTGTTCTTTGTAGCTGCTATTCATGTGGTGAAGTTGCTACCACAATGTAATAGAAATGCATTTTGAGAAAATCAAGCAACTTAAACCAGTTTTGCAGTGTCTCCTTCACTTACAAGTTTGTAAATGTTCTGTTACTGCATCTCCAAAATGTCCACCTCCAATATTAATAAGTCAGAGGCAGAGGAAGTGTGACCCAAACACTGTTCCCCGCAACACCCCATCACCCCTCTGACCTCTGGGGCTACTTATGCTCAATATTTCCTGCTTTTTACGCATTTAGCCCGCCATCTGTCGCCTTCAGGACCAGCCCCCCCCCGCCATCAATAATCAATAAGATGTGTTAGAAAGCTACGGAAGACAAAAGGAGGACCCTGAAGCACCAGAGTGACCCACCCCCGTCAATAACTCGAGTGCTGTGTGAACTGTGTGATGCTTCAATTATGGGCAAATTACTCAACATTTGTCTATATTTTGGTTTTGGCGGGAGCCGATAGTGAAAACAACTTTTGTGTCAGTGCCCGAGTGAGATCCAATTTCATAGCACCAACTGCTCAGTCGACTGATGCTGCCGTAAAACCGCTCGGGAGTCGGACAAACATTGTAACGGAAGTAAAAGGCCGTTATGTGGAGTTGAAAGCTGTTGTTAACATTAAAGATTCAGCCTGAAGATCTCGTGCCTCCAGGATGTTTCTAGTTGTTTAAGTTACAAATAGCAAGAGGATGTTGACCCGTTTACTCTTCATGCATGATTTATGATTATGCTTCAGAGAAATGGATGCATCTTAGCCACAATAGATACCTAAAAATAAAACTTGTCAATATCAGGTGCTGAAAGCGGCATAAAGTGGTATAATGTAGGCAAAGATTCTTCCGTCTTCATCAGTACTCTGTAGTTGAAGTGTAGGACGTTTTGCTCTTCAGTCAAAGAGCTTCGTCAGCACTGAGCAAACGTGAACACCAGTGGACCTTATAAAGAACCAGTAGGAGGAGTTTATCCTAATATTGTAAGGGGTTTTTCTCTAAAACGAACAAAGAGAGGTGGCACTTACAGGTAAACCCCTCCTAATGGTCCTTTTTAAAGACCACTGGTGTTCAAGTTTGCTCAGTGCTGACGAAGCTCTTTGTAGTTGAAGTGTAGGACGTTTCGCTCTTCATCCAGAGTACAGATGAGGACTGAAGAATCTTTGCCTGCGGTGGACAACTCCTGTACGACTGAGAACCTACACAGACATACAGTGGTATAACTCACTTGATTCAGCAGGAGACTTGCACCGCCGCATGGGACCTGGACTCTTTGCTCCACCCTTTTGCCCTTTGGGTGTTTTCATCACTCGGCATTCTGTGGCACAGAAAAAAGAATTTAAATATCCACAACATCTTTTTCCAGCTGTTCATTCGGGTTTATCACAATTGTAAAAAAGAGGCTTAGTTTTGGTGGAAAAGTGACAATGTGGCTCGGATTTTGCGATCCGATAAATGTGTTTATTCTGGTTTCTCACAGTAAGAAGGTTTCCAGAAAAGGTGGGGCTGTCTCCGTGTAAACGTTGCATATTTTACTCACATCTGGGTAGGCTTATTTGGGCAGCTCTGGTTTCCCACATCAACCTAAAAACATGTACCAGAATCTAATCCTCTGGCCAGATTCTCTTGACCAAACCTAATTCAACATCTGGATGCGAGACCCTGGGCGCTGCTCCGGACAGAATTGAAGAGTGGGTCAAATGCAATGCCCATCACCGATTTCCTCCTCACATTTCGCACATGTTTTTCAAGAATGTGGACTTTATATGTTGACGTTGCGTACTTTTACCACAGAACTTTTTCTGGGTCATTGTTCAATCAGAGCAGACAGACTCCAGACGCTGCCACTCGTCCCTCTGTTTCATCTCCCGCTATAATCAATTTCCACATCCTCTCTTTCTCCATCGATGCTAATTACACTATCTGTCCTCCTTCCTTCTCTGGGAATACTGCTCTGTCTGTCATCTTCCCTAACCTTCACACACTAGTGGCTTCAGGCCTGTATTGGAGGTCTATTGTTTTCAAGGCGTGGCACGGTGGATTTGACAGTACCCCGCACTGGCAGCTTGTCTGGTCCGCTTAGTCGTCTCAGAATAAGCGCACACACATATTCTCCGCTTCTATTGATGCTGTCAGCACTTACACCGAGCTGCAGGTGCTCCGCCCCCTCTTGTGTTTTACAGTGAAAGATAACCACATGGGATTGGTGTCTATTTTGGGTTTTCTGAAAAATCCTTTGTATGGTGTAGGCATCATGCTAAACTTCAGTTTTGTGACCCAGTTTTTTCAAGCGTTTGGATAACGGAAAAAGGTACTACACATAACATATCGCCCTTGTTAGCGCTCCAGAAAAGTACAATCTCACTTTATCATAGAAGTAAATTGGTTTCAGTAGAATCAAAATTTGAAATGCCTTTGAATTCATCATTGCAGAAGGTTATCAATGAAGAAATGGTTTGCTTTTTGTTGATGGTTTTCTTTCATTCAAATTTCTTTTCATAACTGAGTGAAAAATTTCCCATGTCAATTTTCTTTCAATTTTAGTAAACAAATTTGGTGTGTATAATTCACATAAAACAAAACAAAGTCAATGTAGCAATTTGAAGTCTTTCTTACTCCCACAAGATAGACTTCTTTGTATATTTTGTTTGCACAGAGTGTGCTGGTTGTGCAAAAAGCTTCAGGGCTTTACTCCCAGTTGGAAAATGTCGTCTGATGGTCTGATGGGAAAAGCAATTCTCGCTGGGCAAAGCGGGCTACATGATCTCAATGTGTGCAGTTTACATCTCCCAGGAGACAGCAGGAAATGTCAATAATGCAATGATTAACCTTTTTGTTACGTTTACCTAGGCCTACGTTTATTCAAAAGGTCCTATCCCTGATTTCCAGTCAATGAAAGAGGGAGTATAATTCATTTTAAATTCTTAGATCTGGTCAAAACTCTACCTTCATGGAGCAATTCTGCAATTCTTCACAGAGATGAGTTTTCAAGCACCTTTCAGTACGCAATGTTAATGTGAACAAAAACCACTAGCCCGCTGGTTCATAATTTATGAAAAGGCTTTATAATTAGATGTACAGATACAAGGCTTTTAATAGAATCAATGTTATAATAATAATAATTATTTCCCACATGGAAGGTTTGATTTTGGTAATATTAGCAGCCAAATAAATCAATATTTAAAACCCAGAACAATGTTGGAACAGAGTTTGAACTAAAAATTCAGCTTGAAGGTAATCTTATCTGACCCATTACTTTTACTTTTCCATTTCCAATCCTTTAAAACCATAAAAAGAATGAACTCCACGCAGTACATTTAAATTTATAATGGTTGATGGTAAGAGCACATCATGTCAACATCGACATACCCTGCCTCACAATTGGCTTTTTGAGAGATTTTAGAGGCATTTAGCCTTGCCCTGAGGATATGATAATAGACCGAATAAAACCATTTAGACTGAGCTCCTTTGGGAGAATCAAGACAGTCAGGGATGAAATTGTAATTCGTTGTTTGAAGAGTCCATTTGAAACAGAGGTAGAAAGCGGCAGAATTACCCTTGTACCGATGAGATCCGAGGGACATTTCATAAGATGTTGAGTGTGCTGATTGAGGACATTAGAGGGGAGTGGGTGGCTAATACGATATGTAGGTCCGTTCCGAGCTGTGGGAGTGGGCGAGGAGTGGTTTTACATTTTCCTTCTGTATTTCTCGGCTGTATCAGCACCTCCAGATCAGCTGGCCTAAACCTGTCACAGTCTGGATTAATGGCTCGCCTTCCTCCAACCTTTTTCTGCTCTTGCTGCTGGCTACAGATAACACGGTTCTCTCCCGTGTCCATCCCTGTGTCTCCTGCTGTCCACAGACGTTCACTGGGTTAGTATCACACTGGTTATGCCACTTCTCACTGTGCTCTGCTCCAAATATTCTACTAACATATCTGTCTCTTCTGTACACTAAATTGGGAATAAAGGAAGCCTTTATACTCATTTCCACGGAATTTAGATGCATACCTAGTGAAGGGGTATTTAAAGGGTTACACAAGGCATTTTGTTAAATGAGATAAAGACAAAGTCACTTTAAAGTATGAAAGCTTGTGCGGACAGAATGGAGGCTCTGACAGAAGTATAATTTACCCATAAATCATTGTCACCTTAGACTGGCCAGTTTGCTCTCTCAAGGACATTGGGTTTTGCCAGAGTTGGTTGTGATTGGTTTATATTTTAGCACTATACTGTGGATCTAATGCACACAACTGCACACACAGTACTGTAAATTGAAACTGGCCGACTGCTTGAACAATAAAAAAAATTACCATTGTCATCCAGAGAGAAGTCATCTTGTGCATATCGAAATTTCTCTGGTCCACATGCAATAAAGACATCATCATCGCCAAAGAAGTCCTGGAGGCAGGTAACCTGGAGAGAGAGAAAAGACAAACATTCGTAAGACTGTGAAGGACCGCAAGGATACAGACTCAGTCCAGAAACGTAACCCGGGACCTTCCCTCTATGACGCAAATGCCACTGTGCCAGGGTTGTCCAGGTCTTCAGATGATGAAAGTCACAGCACGCCACACAACCATCTCATGTTAAGACATATCGACGTCCAGCTGAGGCCGTGCCAGAAATGCTTCAAGACATTTTCACCAGCCAAGTGAACACCAATAACAAAAAGGCAGACATAAAAAGGTAGCATCTTCGGTTACACCTTGGCTGTAATGTTTTATATGATGGATCCACCTCCCTGCCTGGGGTCTCTCTCCAATACAACAGCCGCTTACACAATATGGCCTACTTGTAACGCAGATGGCTACAGGACACACCTCGTCCACCACTTTACATAATGCAAGTAGTCACACCTATTGAAAACAAATCTACCAAAAACAAAGTCTCCTTTGGTTGCCGGCCTTGTTCGTAAAACATTTGTTTGCATGAAGAACTCATCATATTGGCTTAATCATGGCCAACACGACGACAACCACCAACACCAAAACTATGGCAAATACTTTCAACCAGTAAACCACAAAAACATCTTCATCTTTTCTTATTCTTCAAATTATCAAAAATATTCAAATTACCAGAAGTACTAACTTACATACTTGAACACAGTTTTGTTTTGTAAGTATTTAAGCAAAGGCATTTAGCAAAGGCCAAATCACTGCCTCAAGCCTTGATAACAACACATTTACAATAAAAGTTAAATTAGTAGCTTCTTTGGTGCGTATGCTTTCTGGCAGTCCTTTAATCTCCCATTAAATCTTCGAAAAACTGGAAAGTTGGCAGCAAGAGTAAAGATGCATCAGGATCTCTTATTTTGTGATACGCATCTAAACTATGAGTGGGGGGACATTTTGGGAACACCGCACCCCTGCAGCTGCCATGTTTGTCCTCTGTCTTGCTCCAAAAGCTTCCCAAGTGTGTGTGCGCTGGTGACTGCACGGCGAGGCATCCAGCAGCTGTACCACGCGGAGAGTCCCCTGGATACACAGAGACGGTGTTCGGACTCTCGGGATCAAAATCTAATTGGTTTTCCAGACAGGCTTCACTTTTCAAGGCTGCACATAGGGAGTCTATTGAGAACATTATCAAGAGATTATATTCAATTCAGCGTCAGAGGGTGCACTGTTGTATAGACACAAGGCCAATTTGACTGTGCATCCTAAGACAGTAAGTGCTTCTTTTACCCCAAAGAATAACAACTTGTAGTGGGAGAGCGACCAGCAGACTTATGCTTTAATAGCTTTAAGAACAAAGCTGATTAAATGGATAAAGTGCTCTACCTTAAGCTCAACATAAAATCCACCTGAACTGAAGACACTCAGCTATAACTTCTGACTTTGGACTGGAGACAGATCTGCTACTTTGGGTTTTGATTAAGACCCAAAATTCTGCTTTTCCCTGACCATCTGCAGACACCTAGAGACGCCCGTCCAGCTTTTTTGCTTCCGATACGATACTTAGGGTTTGATTATCTACCGATACTGTGAGATTTTCACTAAAGTAGATTTGTAGATGACTTATTTTATTGTTTATGCAAAGAAACTGCAATGAATTAAATTGCATGGAACAATCCTTGGCACGTGGAGGGGAGAGCACTGCTTGTATCCTGAAGCCCACTGCCTCTGGATTAGGCAGGGGAAAGCAAACGATAATTATTAACTATAAGAAGTCACATTACATAAACAACTTCCAACATAAAGTGTTTCTGTAACAGTATTTCTCAAACTAAAAAGCAAGCCCTACTGGCCAGTATTATATTTGCTTATTTCACTACGTTTGGTGTGGCTCGGTCATAGCTTCCGTCCCAGACTTGACCGGTTAAAGCTAACATTAGCAGAAAACATGAACCAGAAGAATCTAGCCTCAGAAATCACAACTTAATGGACTAAATTCTGTTAAAATGATAAATGTTCAGTATCATTTTAGGCGATGACTTGTTGCTCATCACCTCCAGTGCATTTCCTTAGGTCATGACCCAGCCACCAACCATTCTTTAAAACACTGACCCCTTGTACCCCATGGTGATAATCTTCACCTCAGGGATCCCTTAAGACAAGTATGATCTGTATATTCGACCAATCAAAATCTGCTTAAAGAGATTTAGCTTACTAAGACTAATCATTTTCAATCAATAGATCAATTAATCTTACTAATGGTCAGTGTTCAAGTTTTATTAATAGTGTTAAAGCTCATCTGTATAAATAGATAAAAGTAAGTAAT
Organism: Lesueurigobius sanzi; assembly: GCA_900303255.1. NCBI lineage: Eukaryota > Metazoa > Chordata > Actinopteri > Gobiiformes > Gobiidae > Lesueurigobius > Lesueurigobius sanzi. The sequence continues at coordinate 22,845 of OMNZ01070797.1, read as the reverse complement.
CATTTCATTGGCTGTGCAGCTTTATCTGAACACATTTGAATATGCCACGCAGCCTCCCAGAAAAGGTCATCTTCCAAAGCCACCTGGCAACAGCCTTAACCCCAACAAGGACTAGTTGCTATTCATTTTAAATGCTATACCACACACACTTACTGGCATGTAGAGTATGTGTCTATGGTCCTTTAGTGATAATGCGATGCACAGGGGGGGGCCGAGAGGGTCAACTAGCCCTGGTGTCTCCACCTACCCACTGTCCCACCCTGCATAATCTGTGCCGTACCAGCTGTCCAAACCACACGACTCCCCCAAAAAAACAGCCCTGGCAGCTAAACGGGGGTCTAGACAACTGAATTATACTTGGAGCTATTTTAACCCCTGGCCGCTGGGTGATATAGATCGTTCAACACTTGGTTAACATGGATAGTAGAATTTATACATCAAAATGGAAGATTAATTTCTTCAGATAAACAAAATGCAGTGTAGTTTTGATCTCTAGTTTTTTTTATTTGTAGTTTTTGAGCATTAAAAGTGACTGACACATAACATTAATTGTTTAAATTACAGTATATGTACAGATTAGGCAAATTAGGCTGTGGTGAGTTAGACAACTGACCAAGGTTGTCAAGTGACTATAGGTTACAGAAATAGCCCATAAAAAAACAGCACACTGCACATTGATGTCCAATAGTTAGGTTAACAGTGCAGCACGAAGCACTTTCAAACAAACTTGTCTTTTTCACACACACTCATTTATTAGCAGAGGTGGTAGAAGTACTCAATATTCTTATTTAAGTAAAAGTGCAGATACAAGACCAAGAATTCACTGAAGTTAAAGCATCAGATTCAATTTCTACTAAAAGTAGTGCAAAATTAAAATGTACTTTTAAAACCAGGTCTAAACCAGTTCTAAATTCACTACATTGTTATCGAACGCCAACACGTTGACGAGTTCAGTTTCAGTGGCTCATTTGTCCTGATTCTAACTTTTTCTAAAGGTGTTTTTGACTTGTTTCAATAGATTTCTGCTATTTCCTTTTTTATTCAAATCAATTTGCCAATGGGGAAAGAAAATTGGTCTTGTACTTTTGGCAGTTTTATTTTCCTAATTCAAGCGAGATTACCTTAGAATCAGTAAAAACTGTCATGAAATAAGACAAATAATGTAGATGCCAGTAGTAAATATGTCTAATCTAGTCAAAACTGCTCTAAACAGACTCAAATCAAGTCAAGTTGTTGTAGAACCATAAAACAGAACAATAATGGTCTTTTAGTCAATAAAATTTTCTTTTAGTGTTTTTATCATTTATTTGAGCTGAAACACCTAAGTCACTTTCTTTAGACCCACCAGGCAGAGAAATTTGCCTTCTTCTTTTCGGTACCCATTTATTTTTCGATACCGGCAGTACCTTCATTATTTTTCCGATACCATGCTGGTATTGTTTAACGGTACCCAGCCCTATTCACGGATATAAAACTGACTGTAGTTGGTTGCAGAGGAGATAAAACTGTGTGCTTTTGTTGAAACACAAAGAGCAGAGGAAGACTCCGTGGTCTTGTTTGCTTTGACGCCTTAGGGATAAACTCCTACACAGTTTGTTTTCTGGAGGCACAGAGACCCGATCAATAGAAGAGCTAGTGTGATATTTTGCCAGTGTACTACAGAAGAGACCTTTTTTTTTTTTTTTTAAAGTGAAGTACTAGATTCCCGCCAGAACCAATGCGTAGATAAAGATCGAGAAGGCAGTCACTTTACATCTTGTGACTAGCCGCCAGTATGACCCTTGTATGACCCACGTCTGGAGGTGCTCTGGATGAGGTTAGTGCACATGGCTGGAGACGGGCTGCCAAAATCTGCATCGTCAGGAGGAGCAGCTGGCGCCTGGTGCTGCTCTTGCCCTGGAGCCCGAACCAAAACGTTGAAGAGGAAACTGCATTCATATTTGTGTGACTGATGTGACCTCAATGTTATTACACCAGACCCTCGGGGCTCACTTGTTGATATGGTTTCAGAAATGCTGTACAATGGGTGCAGATAGGCTTCAAGCCTTAGCTATTATTGGTGGTCACTATCTAACCCCATAATCTGGACTGGCTGCTCTAAATACTGGCAGCCTGTAATTTGCATCACCAAATCTTGCTTTCCTAGTGACCGCTGTATCCCATTTTGGAGGTATTTGACAATGTAAAGAAAAGACGGTCAGGCTTTCAGAATCTGTGAAAAGAAGCTTTCACTTTCAATTTGTGGCATGCTAGAAAATCCATGGTGTGGTGAGCAATGAACCAGAGATGAATTATGGGCTTTAAAAACTGTAATTTACTATTCTAGGTATGTTTTAACTAAGAAAAGGAACGTTGGTTAAAAGCACAGGTCAACTTCTCAAATACGTAACATTTTTTTCTGTTAGTAGAGTAAATAAACTAGATCACAATAGATTATATTGTAATATATTGTGCATAGAAAAAAAGTCATCCCCCCCAAAAAGCCATTTACTAATTGCCACCATTAAAATGAATTGCACATTTTGACTTCATCTCGGAGCCCCATGCCTGTCTGGTCATAATGTTATGCTTGGACAGTGTAGCTGAAGCTCCAGACATGAAGTGCCACGCCTCTCCCTCCCGTCTCAGTGGTGCTCGATGATGTGTTGAAAGGAGCAGCGCGCAGACAGGTTAAATCCCTACATGAGGAGCGCACTCAGCACATTACAACCATCGTCAAACCGAGTCTAGCACATACAGACTTATTGCCATGACAACAGCGACTGCAGCGTGGCAAAGAGTAGGCGCCCGACAGGAGACAAACCTGGCAAAATATAGCCCTTTCATCCCATTTGGAGCACACACTCTCTTGCTGTTGGCTTTTTATCCGAGCCAACAACCTGCATCGTTTCCATAACACCGTGAGCAGAACCAAATCTTTTGTTCTTTTCAATAACAGTGTGACCTTGTGCCTAATGCCTGCATACAGCTGTGTCACTTTTCTGTCCCTCTTTGCTAGACTCATAAAGCCATTTTCCCATTTGATAAACGACCAGATAAAGTATTTTTGTGCCCAGTTTAAAACTGACAAATCAATCATGGGGAGGTACTGGTAGCCACCGGATTGAATCATAAAATGGAGGTAGTCCTCTATGGTAGGGCTTTGCAATAAATTGAATCATTTTGATTATGATGCATTTCTCTTCACTGTAAATTGTGAAAAAAAAGACCCAAAAGGTCAATCACACCATGAACACTTAATGGCTTTTTAGGCCTCAGTAGGGATTATTATTTGAAAAGTAAGACATGTACCCCTCGTCTACTCTTAAAAATAATTATGCCAGCATTAACCGGTTGTGCAAACTTCCCCACTACTATCACCGCTGTTCCAAGTCGTACTTTTCTCAACTCTTATGACTTCCAATCTAATTAAGCATTGCCTAAAAATGTTAGTTTTCGGGCGTTGCATGGTGAGGGCTGACTTGTAGTGTGCCCTCTCCGCACCCTTCGATCACCAGGCCAGCGACTGCTGAATGTCCCAAAGTGCATTGGGTTGCCCCTGTCCCTCCGTGTAGCTGACACGGGACACTGTTATCCAGGAAAGCTTTTGGGTGATGGGTTTTCACTTGAAATTTACTGTACTTTAATACAATTTCAAATTCACCTATTTTTTGCCCAACTCCACCCTAACTTAAGATGCCTCTGAAAGAATATAGGTCTAAACTCTACAAACTTGCATCTACGTATTAGACAAAGACCTCATATTCGCGACGTAGTTATGAAAGCATACAGGAAGAAAATTAAAGTGTCTATGCAGCGCGAGTAGAAAGCACTGAAAACTAAGAGTCTTCTGGCAATTCATTAAGCTCTGTGATTTAATGTAGCCATGAGGGTAAATCAGACCGTGTTTTTTCAGAGAGATGTGATAATTGCTCCTATCAGCCAACATAAAGTGATCCTAATTTGCTCCAAGGACTCAAATGATTCCTGAAACCGGGCAGCCCCACCCCTTTCTGGATGGGATGAAAAGGGGGCAGAATAGGAGCAATTTGGTGAACAAAGCTGACAAAGAGAAGAGGGATGGCATGCTTTTAAAACGAAGGAAACAGAAACAAGAAGAAACGGCACGCACAGCTTTATAGAAATTCAATTCATTCAATTCATTGTATCCCGAGAGCGATTTCAACATTAAATACCTCCAACCATTATGAAAGCGTCACACCCAACCAGAGGCTACCGGGAGACTACACAGTAAACCAAAGGGGGATTTTTGATGCCGTGATAGTCAAGTCACACCCACTTCAGGATGTGGCTTTCTCCTGACAGACAGACCGGTCCACACCAGCTGGGCTTCGGTCTTTGTGCCTGGGATGCGGTCTCCTAGCAACCAGCACCAGCAGCCGAATGGGAAGAAGATGGAGAGAAGAGGAGAGTGGAGGAAGAGACCAAAAAAAAAGAAAAAGGAGAGGAGAGGCAAGAGTACAGAGTGAGTTAGGGAGGGAGGGGCGGGGCACTGCATCAATACTACAAATGCTTGAAGCTCGTCAGCTACAGCACAGAGCAGCTACAGTCTGCCTCAGCACACAAAGACTGGAGTGCCACATGTGCACCTTCACTCGCTAGGAAGAGGTACGCAAAGCAGGTTTCCCGAAAATATTCATAATGGATGTGTATTTCTCTACAGGTCTCACACTGCAACTAAGCATACACAGCCTAAAATACAAGTTATTTGATCAGAGCTTGCAAATATCTGAATTTTTGCATTTATGAATCATTAAATAATACTCAATCCAACCATGTACTGTATGTGAAACACTCAAGATGTGGCACCCTGGAACAGCGGTTAGCACTCGTGCTTCACAACAAGAAGGTTCCAGGTTCGATTCCCGGACCGGACAGGGCCTCTCTGTGTGGAGTTTGCATGTTCTCCTTGTGCCTGCATCGGTTTCCTGCGGGTGCTCCGGTTTCCCCTACCACTAAAACATGTACAATAGGCCTGGATAAATGCAGTCTGTGACAGTGAATGCTGGTGGTTGGAGGTCGCCTGGCAAGGGAGCCTGACTCCATGTATGAGATACATTAGAAGGGAGTCTGGGATTGCCCCGTTGACTGGCTCAAACTCTGGTGAGAACGCTACCAGACCAATCACAGCGCGGGTGGTGGGGGTTAGCAATGAGACATTTTCAGCACCAAATTTAGTCAACAAACTAGTCAAGCAGCTGCAACAGAGCGATGTTTTAGCACAGCCTTATCTTCGGTTTTGAAAGAGCTGAACTTGTCCTTAAAACAACTGGCTGCTCTGAAGGTTTTTCCTTTTAAAAAAAAACCTTTTCGCCACTCGTTTACGTCATATCTGTGTTTCTCTCATTGGTTTACGATGGGTTCGTTAGTCTCGAATTTGAACGGCAGCCAACAGCGCAATCCCTGACTGTCTTCCAATGTATCTCATACATGGAGTCAGACTGGCTTGCCAGGCTAGGTCGGAAGGTCCGCTGGCTCTTTTTCAAGTCTTTCACACAAGTCTTTTTACTTATATTTAACCTACAACTTGCCGACAGCTAAAAGACATGTCACCATGCATCCCAATAAAGAACATTAACCCCAGATACATTCATCACAAAGAAGTTGTAAACATTTAAAACCACTTTAGGAAGCAATAAATCTGCCTTCCAGTGAGATGACAACAGAATATATAAGCTGACATTTTATGGCCTTTCAAAGCTTGGCCTTCCATTAAAAATGCATGGTGTCACCAAGAGGCACCAAATACCAACTGGACAGGTCCCATCAGGAGCAGTGACCACATGCACAGACCCACAAAACTAGGCGTGCCAGACGACTGCACCCCTCGGAGAGAGCATTAAACTCAAATCCGCTCTCTCATATCAAGTCACCTAAAATAACATGCGATTTATACAGACCCCAAAGACAGACAGCACCTAAAGGAGCTCAGCAGGATACCTCCACCCTACCTTCTCCAGTCTACCATCCCCCTTCACTGAATTATACAGCGTACAGGCTCAACATGAGGATCAATGAACATAATATCAAAGGCAAGACTAAGTAACAGATGTCCATATTGATATCCTTGTATACATGCTTTTACATTGTGCTCATAGCAGTGCTCTCATAATGAAAATGAGTGGATCACCGGAGACCATTATCTGACAAATAAATACATCCATCAGCGTTTTGGGCTCAATTTAGCTTTAGTTTAAATTCAGTTTAAGGCCAAGAACATAAGAACTAGAGTGTAATCAAGTTTCCAAGTCTGGACAGTGACACTGCATCTTTAGAATTGGGAAAACCACTGAAAACTAGTTTTTAAATTTCTCAAATGTATTGTACATATTGCTTGGAGTTCAGAGCATTACTCTGATTTCGGCACAGTACAGGAGGTTTTTTTGTTTTGTTTTAATCATCTCCACTACTGACCTTTTCAGGCCTTTCCTAGTGGCACAGTGATGGAGGCCATCCCAAAGGACTACTCAAATAAAGCTTGAACTGCATGAATAAAACATAATGTCCATTTAACTTCGTCTTGGGCATTTAGCAAACAGTGGAAATCCCCAAAGAGTGATTTTAAACCTAGTTACAGTCAAAGTGGTGAATAGATTTCATTAGCATTCACATTTCCTAGACTTTTAGCTAAATAAGTCTAGATTAAAATAACTAATTGGCAGTGTGTGGCAAGTGGAGACATCTGCCATGGCCTAGCACAACAAAGAGTTAGTTTAATTAACAAAGTAAAGTACAATATGGAATGTATGCAGTGATCCATGACTCCCTATTCACAAATGGCCTTTTGTATTTTATGGTGGACAGATGTAATGTGTACACCTACTCTTTGATTTGAGAGATTGATTACCTTCTGTTGGAGGCTGTAGTGAGGATCTATCTATGCATTTACCCTTCCACTGAAATATAATAATTTGAATCCAACCATTGGACCTGTAGATCAGTTCACGAGTCACTGTCCACACTCTAAAATGTGCACATAGTAAACAAAGTTTTGTTCAAGCATGTCTCAAAAAATATGGTCAACTTGTAACTTTGTACAGCAAAATCAGTTGTTACGCCAAAGTACAAAAGTAGTAAGCACTAGACTAGAGCATATGCAACTTGACATCTCCATTCATAAGATAACTGTCAATCTCAATAAAGTGTGTGTGCACCAAACCAAACATACCAACATTGGAAGACAAAGTGATCAAACACAACAATACAGGGCTTGGTCCATTATCCTAACAGCTCTGCAGCTTGAAGCTTCACGTGTGAGCTGAACAGTGGCTGTGCTAACATCTGACAGGTGCACCATGACCAAAACCACAACCCAGAAGCAACTGAGCTCCTCAAAATCAAAATGAAGCCACACAATAAAGGCATTGTGTGTGTGTAAAGGTATCTCTCATTTCAATCTGGTTCCTATCCTTCTTCTCATGAACTTGCTGCGTCACAATCATTTCAGACCCCACTAATGCACAATGGCATTTTGTCTTCTGTCTAGTCTCTGTATAATATACAACAAAGCCACAGATTTTGCATATCAAGGCAAATCATTTTCCTTGTTAACTTTGATGTAGATGACATTACTGGAGCTGTGGGTAGGTCTGTGAATAAGGCATTGTACTGGACTCTGAAGTAAATTTTCCTATTGATGGCTAGTTTGTATGTCGAATGGACCTCGGTATGATCCCGTTATATCTGTACATCATTTTGTATTCTGATAAATACACTTTTAACAACTGCACATTTTAACAAAAGCTGTAGTTGAAACACAACATAAACCAAAGCTACAATGACATAACATTTGACTCGCCTGCTTGCCGTCCAGTGTGTAGATCCTCTTCACCACTCCACTCTCCAGTTTGATGGCTTCTGTAATGTCAGTGAGAACTTGCTCAAAGGAGTGTGCGGTCTTCTTGTTGAGCAGGACTCTGACAGCTTTGCGTGGCTTTACTCCGCTCCTCATCACTGTCACCAGTTTGGGCCGAACAAACTCCTTAGTCTCCCTGGACTCGCCGGCAAATTTGGCCGCAAGCGATTGGATGTTCTTCTGGTTGGCTGAGGCCTTGACGTTCACCGACCAGTTGGGGTTGACGTTCTTTGTGTAGTCGACCTTCTTGTAGATGTTCTCTGATGCACAAACATAGCTCTCCCCTGGGATGACGGAAAGGACAGAGTTAGAGCGCTGTTGGGTGTTATTTTACAGTCCCAAGACGTTTAGATACGAATTCCCAAAGATGTGAGAAATCAGCCAAGTTTTTAGAGACACAAATAAGAGATATGCATAAACTTTACATAATTTTAATGTTTGCAAATGAGTAGGACAGTGTAGTCTTAGAGACATTTTGAAGTGGACTTCATATGTAGTTCTGACAGTGAACAAGCCCCAACTGTGCTGCTTGTTTTTTAACCAAAGCTTGTGTCATTGTTCAGTATTTGCTCAGACACGAAGCAGTATAATGTAGACACAAAGGACTGTACTGGAAAGGAGACCGAGGGGAAATTTGGCAAATGGTAAAAACCAGAAGGCAACAATTAGACCTAAAGTGGAGAAATTACAGCACACAAAGACAAATCAAGATTACACAGTGCAGCGGAGATTGAGCAATTAATTATACCTCCCAGGAAGTAGCAGAATACCCTCACCACAGTGAGGAGGGCTGCCCTTTCTACCCTTTCAGCACACAACTGTACAAATCCACAAATACACATTTATAAGCAGCTCAGGTTCTGGAAGACATGATTTTCCTTCCAAAAAAATAAGCTCCAAGAGTCATCATCACTTCATTCAACGCAAACCATGTCAGACAAAAAAAAAAGTTGGCTAAAATATGTTCATGACCTAATTTATAAGCACATGCCATCTTCCATGTGGGGTGCTGAACATAAAATGTTATATTTGTGCATAACCAGGCAGTACATCACTTTTAAACAGGCGCAGACAGTATGCTTTAAGCTGAGGTTTAAACAGACAAGAGAAATGCCCTTCAAAAGTGACAGAAGGTTTCTATAGACGTATTAAGAAGCTAATTCTCTCCATCAATGAAACCATCCCAGACTCACAGTGATGCCTTTGGTTAGGGATTTAAGCTTTAAGCTGCTCGCTCTGAAATTTTGTAGAGGTGGTATTTTTATTTAGTACAGCTATTTTTGTGTATGCATTTTATTATATTCTATGTAGGGCCACCACTCACCAGTAGGTTAATAATGAGCATGTCACTGCTCTGGGCCAGGGCAACCCAGATTAGGAGATTACACGCGTCTTCTAGATTTAGCACAACTTTTGTAATCTGCAAAAATTCTTCATTTTCCTGCAAGTCCACAATAATACCATAAGACAAGCAGAATAAGACTATCCCCACGGATTACCTTCTTCTAGCTCGTCCAGGTCACAGATTTTGCGCATCCCGTCGATGGTGAAGATGAAGCGGACTCCCTGCGGCAGGTTGATGTGGTCGGACAGTGATCGTGTGAGATCAGCCAGGAGTGCGTCAAAGGTACGAAACCGGTCACTGGCCACTGCGTACACGATCCCCTTGAAGTACCTGTCGCCGTTGCGGTAGAAGCGCACTTTCTTAGCCTTCTTCTCACTCGTGAGCGTCTGCAGTGTACGTGTGCGATAAAAGCTGCAGTGGGCGCTGTGGGTCGGGCTGGGGAGTCCGTTCATACGACCACCTTTAGGGGTGCGGGTTTTGTCCCGTTCATCAAAATGTCCAAAGTCTAACTCCATGATGACAGAAGATGTGAAGGCTGATGTGCTCAGGTGGTGGCAAGTATTGGAAAGCCTAAAAAGACAAACGCAACATGTTTATTCCTGATTACATTCAATTACAAAGCAATTCACTAGATTCGGTTCCTGGACATGGGACTTGACCCACAGCTCAAAGTGTGGCTTTTCAGCCGTCTGTAAATTATTCAAAGGTGGTTACCGTTTTGGCAAACACAATGTGGCACTTTTGACCAGAGATACAACTAATGCAAACGCCTGGAGCCACTTCTACAACCTCCCACTATGTGACCTCTGCAGGTCTAACTCCCCCTGGACCACAAGCCATGAGGACACACGCCCATTAACCAACAAAAAAGTGAAACATTTTATCACTCAACAATAATTTGTTGTTTTTCACATTTACATGAAATGGTTAAATGACTGGAGTGCATAGAACTGTATTTTCTGTGAATGCCTCTGTAACCTACAAGTAGCACTGTTGTATTAATCCACATGCATTGCAGATGAACACCGAGAGGCCATTTAAAAGCACACAGTGTGCCCACACTCCTAACCTCTGCTGCTTCATTGCTGACTGGGGTCTCTGACAGGCACGCGGTGAGGGGCGTGCCTGTCCCTCACAAAGGCCAGGTTTCAAGCCCATCTGCTGCTCTAATGGGCAGATCTAACACTGACCCTTCCCCAGCAGAGCATCAACTGGGACAGTCCCATTGTCTCAGCAGAACAGGGGGACTGCTTTTGGAGTGACATCACCAATAGTAAGCTTTGGTGACAGGGGGTGCATGCTTTCATTTTTATAATGAGCAAGGGAGTCCAATTTACAGTACAGCAGTACAGTATTCGTATATCACAGAGTATACCAATATACATTTCCACATATACTGTGCTGAACAGTTCTTTTTCTTATCACCAATGAGACTGTACGTCCCTCCCCTCAGACCATGTGCTCAGCTCTAAGCACCACTGCAGTATTACGATGTGCCACATCAATGATATTTTAGGTCCAACTGTGAGTAAGCCACCCACACACAAGCCCACTCCCCAAAAAGAAGCTATTATCTCACAAGGAAAAAATGCCTATATCTTCCTCAAATCATGGGAAAAAAAAACATCGGATGCATTTATTCTACCCGCAAAAAGAAATGAAATGACCAATATCATGATCAGACATACGGGTTATATCATATACGGGTCATCATTAAGACCACATGGCAGGTGCGAGATTGGGGCCATCAACTAAAAAGGGGCGTCTACACAAAACACACCTGCACAATCACCAATTAGAAAACATTTGCAGCACTCAGAAACTAAACATCAAAGTTCTTTCTCGGTGTGATTGAAATATTTGGCCCAATAATTGACGGACTTCCCCGTTGTCTTACCTGCGCGGTGGTCGTGGTGGTCGCGGTGGTCGTGGTGCAGTGTGCGCCGGGAACGTGCGCCGCCGGTGAGGGATGAATGAAACGGAGCGGGGTCGATGCTGCTGCTCCTGAGGGATAGCGGCACACCGTCTCTCTCCCCTTCCCCTTTGTCTGAGTGAGCGCACAGCCGCTGCCTGCCTGGTGCCTGCCTTCACTGGAGCTGCAGCCACTGGGTCCTAAAGCCAAGCAAACTGTGGACACGCCCACCGTACACCCACTGAACTCTGAAGGTGCACATGCAGTTAACAGAGGACTGGGCTGAGCAACAGTGCAGCTAAAAGTGTGATGTCACCCCTCAAGTAACAGCAGCATGACCACAATGGAGACTGTCATGTAAGCTGGAAATGATTTGAATGGTCCAGGATTATTGGGGAAATTAGCAGTTACTTTGACTAGGCCTGCTGGATGCCATGATTGTACTATTAATGTTGTGTTTTGCCTTCAGGTAAGTTAATCACTACTTTATCCAGACATAATTTTAATCAGAGCAAATTTAGGCTAAAGAAAAAGTAGCCTAGTAAATTAGACTGAAACTATGACTAAAAACTCCAGATATTTTTCTTGACTAAATGAAAATAACTGACTAAAACATTTGAAAGAGCCTCATATCATTTACATTCACTGAACAGGTCTGTGCTTTGTTCAACAGGGGTTGCCCAAAGTGCGGCACAGGGGCAAAATGTGGCCCTCAGACCGATTTTTGGTTCAGACCGATTTTAGGCACACATCGCCAGACATATAGTTTGTTCTGCAAGTTTAACAATACTACACAATCGAAATCTCAAAAACTGACAATTTTATTGTGGGACAGAGCTTATATTACGGTTCCTGACTAAATACAGGTGTGTGTAAAGGTTTAAGCCTCTCTTAAATGAACCCAGTTGAATGCTTGACTGTACTGGCCGCTGATAAGTGGCCCTCCATGCCATATACACTTCAATATTCGGCCCTCAATGGAAAAAGTTTGGACACCCATGGTGTAGACGCTCCATGAAGCATTATCATGAAATATGTCTATACAAGATATGAAATGTAAAGTTGACCAAATAAATGTTATATTTAGTACATTTTCATCAACTAAAATTACACAAAAACTGAAAAGAATTGTTTGACTAAAACCAAATTACATTTTATCAGAAGACTAAAACTAGATAAAAAATATGGGGTCAAAATAAACACTGTATCCTGTAAGTAAAATATTTTTAGGTACTAATGATATCGAGGAGGGAAAAGGTACAGAAAACTGGTACTGAAAAAAAAAAATGTCCTTTGAGCAACTTTCTGGCGGGTCAAGAGACAGCACTACAGAAAGTGACTTGGTTGTTTCACCTCAAATAAATGATTAAAAAAATGAAAAGAAGTATTTCTGGAATAAATTAGCCTTATTGTTCTGTTTTATATTGTAGATGACTAATAATTCCCTATTGGTATAGAAAAATGCATCATTCAGGCAACGGTACCGTAAACCAAGTATTGTTAAAGTAATGGTATGAATTTTTAGTCCTAGTATCCAGTCACATTGGAGGCCGACTCATACTGTACTTAGCCTACAGGAGTTGTGAGCAGACTTATTGATAGACTATTGTTCCTACAGGCCAGCACATTAAATGCTACTTATTACATTACACTAAAAATACAAATTTACAAATAAAGCCTTGTCTGGAGTAATTCAATTACGTCTCATGCGTTACAGTAATGTCAACGTTGCGCCAGTTTCACAGACGTTTTCTGAGCATCCGAATCTCTTTAACATGTAAACATTCTTTAGGCCCCTAAGACGATTAAGTGAATAATCTCAAGTTAGTGTCTTAAATGTTATTCATTCCACAGTCCTCTTTATATGTGTAGTGTAGACAGGACTGAAATGCATTCTTTTTGTTCTGTAATATCCAGAATCCACACACATGAAAGAGGCTTTGACTAAACATTGGGAAGTGAGTATAAAGAAAAGTCTTCCCAAAAGTCATTTTTCATGTCCTCTTCATGTCCTGCAGCATTGTAAGTGCGCTATGTGCCGAGACGGACTCACTGATGTGGCTACAGGAGACAAAGCCCAGTTTGATGTGTTTGGTCTCTTTGTAAACGGGGAATAAAGGCATGAATGTCTGTGCACTAGTGTTTGACCTCTTCCCCTGTTTCCCACCAAGTGTTTTAGTGTCCGGCAACATGATCTATAGGTCAATATATAGGCGTTTAACCACAACGAATCATAGATACAATAAAAGCCCTGGGGTTCGAAGTCACTAGATACTTTTACCTCAGTAGTTTACTTTTCAAATCACAAAAAAATGTACAGCCAGCAAAATAATAATTTGATTTATGTGTACCAGATTTTGTTATTTGTGCAGCAACTGATGTGCCAAGTTTTCCCCCTAACCTCATAGCTTGAAAATGCAAATAGCTTTAGTTGTTGTAGTAGCTGTAATATATTGTAAATTTCAAAGTTAGATGAATGAATAGAATTTAGTACAGCTCAGGGCCGCTGCGTCTATGTGCGCCGCCACTTGATCCAGTAAATCTCTCTAACATGTAAACATTCTTTAGGCCTCTAAGACAATTAAATGAATAATCTCAAGTAATTGTCTTTAATGTTGTTCATTCCACAGTCCTCTTTATATGTGTAGTGTAGACAGGACTGAAATGCATTCTTTTTGTTCTGTAATATCCAGAATCCACACACATGAAAGAGGCTTTGCTAAACATTGGGAAGTGAGTATAAAGAAAAGTCTTCCCAAAAGTCATTTGGGAATGTGCTTTTTTTCAGAAAAAGCACATACACAAGAGTCAGACACATACTGTACATAAAACAACTACATACTGTATGTTGACATTACATGGGATATACACGGTACGTGTGGTCACGCAATGGTACTTTTTCGGGGGAAGAGGGAGGGGAGGGGGGGGGGTATGGAGAGAGGAAATAAGAAAAGAGAATATGTACTAGTGGTATACTATAATTTCTTTCTAAGATTACTATTTGAAGATGCAATTTCCCTTGTGAATCAATAAAGTTTGTCTAAGTT
>OMNZ01070772.1:0-10683 GCA_900303255.1 Lesueurigobius sanzi | reverse complement strand
ACCTCCTTCTTCTTCTTCTTCTCCTCCTCCCCCTCCTTCTTCACCTCCTCCTCCTTATTCCTCCTCCTTTTTCTTTCTCCTTCTACTTCGTCACCTCCTCCTTTTTCATCTTCTCCTTCTTCTCCACCTCCTTCTTCTCCTCCTTCTCCTCCTCCTCCTCCTCATTATTTTCTCCTCCTTCACCTCTTTCTCTTTCTTCTTCTTCTTCTTCTTCTTCTTCTTCTTCTTCTTCTTCTTCTTCTTCTTCTTCTTCTTCTTCTTCTTCTTCTTCTTCTTCTTCTTCTTCTTCTTCTTCTTCTCCTCCTCCTCCTCCTCCTCCTCCCTACCTTTTCAAAAAGGTTTCCTGCCAAAGCCTTGCCGATTAAAAAGCCCCTTGTCGATAATTGAAATGTCTTATTGCATAATCCCTGCCTGTTTAACCATTTATAATCCGTGATGGCGCTGGCTTATTCCCAGATGCCGACGCCAGGATTCATCGGGCTCATATTTGTTTGACAGCTAGTGTAAGTGTAACCAAAGACGCTCGACTTTCTGCAGACTTCAAAGTGAAACATAAGCCAGAAAGATGAGCAGCTGTCTGTCTACAACATAAACCCTCCAGCAATGAAACACTCACTTTGTTCCTCAGCACAGGCTCTAGTCAAATATTGGATTAGGGTCCTATGCATGTCCCAACCACCAACATTTAGGTACAGCAACCTTTAACTTACACCCGTAACAAAGTAAATTTACTTAAGTACTGTACTTAGAGGTGGGCAATATATCGTCTACAAGATATGCAAATTCCCAATACAGAAAATCAAGAAATGAATAAAAAGCTGCAAAAGGTGCTGCTAAAAATAAATATACTTGATGTGTAAGTCTCCCTAAATATATCGAGATAACAACCTGTGTTAATATCGCGTACTGTACTTAAGTTTTTGAGGATCTGTACTTTACTTGAGTAGTATTTTTGTTGACAACTTGTTACATTTCCTCCACTATGTTTGACAAACAAATATAATACTTTCTACTCCACTACTTGGAAAAAAAAACAAAAGTTCTTGTTACTTATGGAGTGCAGACAAGTTGGTTGCGTTGTGGTTTTTTCTCATATTTAATATCATTATCGTGGCCACTCTGGAACAGAAGGTGGCGCTGTGCTGATGTATAATTCAATGCCATTTAGTATGAATATATGTGTTGTTTTCCTAGTTTTTGGTTATTTCTTTCTGCACGAGTTAAACCAGGGTGAACTGAAGAGGAAAAGCTTCAAATACATCTTCAGAAGTATTGTATATTCATATGTTTCATGTCTTTATCAAGCAAATTCTTCAGCGCTTCAACTTTCACTTTCATCGGAGTAATACTTGACCAGTATCTGTACTTTTTCTCTCAAGTAATGAAACCCATCTCTGTTTATCTCACCCCAGCTCTGAACTATCGGCTGCGTACTGCCACGGCCAGGTGCATAACTCATCCACTTTTACTGGCATTGCCACCATCGCTGCCAAAAAACTTCTCAGGAGTGAACGATTGAATTCCTAAACCCTGCATCTGGTAAATCTCCCATCGTCAGGCAGTTCAAATCTGAGAATTTCTCATCAATTTGTTTTAGAACGATGGATTCTTGCGTCGCACAATGAGCCAAATGCCACAAGAAAACTCCAAACGTGCAAACAAATTTATCAAATCTGGCTTTTAGTTGACACTCCCTGAAGAAGGCTGATTTGTTGGCTGATACTCTTGGCATAAATTTACTCTTGGCACATAAAGTTTTTAAAGATTTTAAGCCTGTTAAGGATATTTGAAATCATATTGAAGCAGGAGTCATGGCTTATTTTTTCTATTCTTTTACAAGTTTCTGTTCCCTGGAACCTTCGCCAAAGAGCAATTACTTCACAAAACATCTGTATGTTTTTTTAAAAGAATCTAATTTGAGTCCTTCTGGTTTTTTGTTTTTATTGTTTTATGAGGCACTTGGAGCACCTTGATTTTACTTAATGTGCTTTATAAAGGAAGTTGCTGTTAATGTATAACAATATGGATAAAAAATGTATATCACGATTTTGGTTTCATCCCAGTAGGTAATGTTATAGGATTACATTTCAGTTGGAGCAGGGGCCAATGCAAAATCTATGGGAGAGAAACTGTTTTCAAAAAGGAACTGTCCAAATGTTTTCCCTGATCCTTTGATAGTGATTGGATTCATAAACCTACTACAGTATATTATTCTCATGGCTGAAAGTCCATGCACATGTTTTTGGATTATTACCACTTTTGGACACCTTTATGAGAAAATAACTAGGCATTAGTTCATATGAGCTGACAGAGAAGACTTTGGACTTTGTGACAGTTTTTGTTTCATGTGGATTGGCCCAGGAATTACAGAGAAATTAGCAATAAACTAAGACTAGAAATCTTATAGTTATCAGCACAGGATTTTCAGCTGCCACTAAGAAAATATCATTGTGTTAAACAGAAACTCACTGTGTTATTTGACAATCCTCTATTCTAATTCTAATTTACAGATCATCACAAGTTTACGATCACTATTCATTATTGACTGTCACGTCACCCAGGTCTGATTAAACACTATTCCATTCAAGAGCCTAATATCTCTACTTTTCAATTGTCTAAACCCAGTAGTCCATCCCTGGTTTGTTCTTGGCACATGTTTGGTGCGTTAGCTCAGCGTTCATTAAGTCGAAGGCGTGCTGTGAATGTGACGTCCTCGTGTTGGAAGTGTGTAAAAGTTCACGTTGGAGCCGAGTCTCACCGGTTTCTCTGGAGTCTGTGGTTAAACATCCACAGGACACACCTCTATCACTCAAACTCCACAGGGCAAGAGGGTCACAATGAAAGGCCTTATAGTGAGGAATATGAACTAAAACTAACTATATATAGCTTTATTCGGCACTATAATAGCTTGGTAATAATAATAATAATACATTTGATTTATTTTGCACTTTACATTTTAAGGAAATCCCAAAGCGCTACAGCAGGTAATGGAAATCAAACAAAAACAAATTAACAAGATGAATAAAAACATGAGATATCACTCAATATAAGTGACCTAATTGGCCTTTTAAAATGAAAATGTTGGAAGCCTGAGTATTAGCAGCATAGCAGTGAAAATAGACCTGAAAATAGATCGGATGTCCTGGCCCAGGGGGAGCATAGATTGTAAAAAGGGCCGGCCCAAGGACAGACCCTTGTGGGACTCTGTGGGCAATTTCAAGATTTCTGTCTAGTTTTACACATAATTCCATAATTTTAAAAGGATGAATAGGGAGTGGGAGTAAATACATTTCTCTTCTTCCCACCCTTCTCCCCTTTCAAGCAAAATTTTTGTTCATTAGCACAAATACAGTATGATTTTGGACAGATTCTGTCTGTACCTTTTGTTTTTTTTTGCGATTCTTTACCCTGTGTGTGGATATAGTGTTTGCAGTGTTGTGCAGAATATACTTATTATTGTATGGCTCAAAATAAAGTATTCAATTCAAGTAGTTTTATGCTTTTATCCCTTAACATCTTAGTTTCAATGCAAAGGAGAAAGAAGACCAAACTCATTGTTTAACGTGGTTATGTTGTGTTTTCCTATAACCAGAAAGTCGCTCCACCATCACCTTTTTCCTCCGTCCCTCACACACGCACCCATTCACAAATCTTGACATATTTGGTGTCCAGGTGTTGTGGGTAAAGCGCACAACCACATGCTATAATTTATATTTGATTATACCATCGATGTGAAAAGCCAGCCGAGAAAATACACGGAAGAAAACACACGCATGGGAAGACGTGACAAATCTTTTAAATGCCTTTTCTGCAACTAGATTTCGCTGCTGAAAATATAGGCTATTTTGGCCATTTATATACACATCAAAGAGGTATATCTTGTCTATCATCATGAATCATAATAGTAAATATAGTTTATGTGGTTTAATATGAAAAAAATATAATCTAGATTGATCATTATTTGTTCCAACAGGCTTGGATGACTTCTACGCCTTCACCCTTCACATGTGCTGGCAATTCAATCTGTTTTTGGTATTTTGGTGATATTGTCTTTTGATTGCCATGTACAGTATTGGATTTACTCATAAATCATAGCCTTTAGCCTTTAGTATGTGCTCTCCATCTCCGTGGAAGTCTAGTTTGCATCTGTTTTGACTGGATTTGAATGTTACTGTCTCTATAAAGGAGCTCTGTGGTAAACTTTGGCCACTGTTCTGTTGTTGGCTTTTCGAGGTCCGCGATAGGTCAGTCGTTGGTGTTTTTCGAGGTCCGGGATTGGGTCAGTTGCGGTTTTGAGGAACGAGGAAGTGAAAGGAGACGGGTCACGCTTGAGCTTTCTATGAATAGTTTTGAATGTGTGAAAGGCAGTAGTGAAACTTTCGATAGGAGAAGATACGAAACTGTAGCCCTTTTCTCAATGTGTCTTTGTGATTTAGGCTGAGTTACTTGGGGAAAATGACTAATTGCAATTTTTCTAACAAGTATAGTGATTAGATAATGCAATTGATGTTTCAAAAATCAGTTCCCATTTCTCCACATTTCTAGCGTTTACAGCGCTTGCAGATAAAACTAAAATGCAAGAATCATATGTGCACACAGCAAATAAAGGATATTTTGGTAATTTTGACCAAATTTTAGCAAGTAAAATAAAGCTTCACTGTAAAAAATGGCTGATAAATGGCTTAACAATGGCTTGAATTAAGACATTTTTTGCTGATTTTACATTGGTTTGGAGCAAGATTGATTGATTTATTCGGCTTCAAATAAGATAAATTAACTTGAACGCTTAAAATAATGAAAACGGCTCTTAAATTGAGTTGAGAAAAGTCAAAGGTATAAGATAAACCTGCTTGTTCCATTGGCAATTTTTCATTTGTGGTGGAAGGATGGTCCAATTGTAGAGGACTCATTTTCCCAACTACTGCTTTTAAAACAGCCAAACGATTTATTTAAGAGAAAAGTTACGGGAAAGTATTTTACTCGAGTAGAGGTATCAAACAGAGAAGACTTTCAAGATAAACTCCTGTAGAAGTAGAAAGTAATCATCCACATGATAGAAATAGTTCTAATCTAATGAGGCATGGGCAATTAATCGAAATAATCAAAATCACAATCTCATCTTTGTTCAATCTGAATAACTGTGACCGATTTTGTGGCAGTAACATCATGTGGTGTTGAGTTTGGAGGAGTACAATGAAAGATTTTGGCTTGTTAAAAGGTCCTGGAGCGGAAAACATACATTTTTTTTGTTTTAAGGTTAAGGCTAAGGTGAAGATGAACTTTATTGTCCCCGTAGGGAAATTTGTCCTCTGCGTTTGACCCATCCTTCGATGCCGCTGGGGCAATCCGTCAGGAGCAGTGGGCGACCGCAGTGCAGCGCCCAGGGACCCATCTCCAGATGTGGAGCTGCAGGCTCATGGTCAGAATCACCTGGCTGGAGGATTTAACCTAATGTGCATGCTCTGGGTCTTTAGCGGAGATTTAATTAAAAGGTCTGTCTTTCTATTTTCTTAAATCATAATAGTAAAAGCTAGTTTATGCGGTTTCAATATATAGCAAAATAAAATGGAATCGAAAAGCGTGATTGATCAGAATGACCAAATCCATTTCACCACATCGCCCAGCCCTACAGGAAACAATTCTTAACAGAAGTATACTCAAGCGAAAGTAAAAACTAAAGTGACAACGAGACAATAAAGTCTGGAAAATGTACTATTCCATCATTCTTGGGTTCAGATTGTGGAGAAAACAAAGTGATTCTGGTCTGTATCATGGCATAATGATAACGCTGCACTGCCTTATATATATTTTTACTCTGGTTATGTAACTTCCTGCCCCTTCGCTCTCTTTCTCCGGGCGTCTGCGTCTGAGCCTCCGTGTTTGTGGGTCAGGGTGGTTATGTAAAAGTCAATCCCTACATTGGTACGAACACATGTGACCAGCTTCTGTTTTTGTGGGCAAAGTGGCGTAAAACCTTTCACTTAATCCCACAGCGACGGACAGCGGTGATCTGAGCTGTGTTTTTATCAAAGGGGCAGCTGCAAACACGGGCACTTGATATGGCATGGGATTAGAACAGTTAGGCAAGTACGCTAAAGGGTATATGTCAGCTTGATTATTCTGTAATATTTGCATCTGTTTTCTTTTTTACGACCCAAGTAAATTTGAAACCGTTTTCAAACTACAAGTAACAGTGTTTACTAAGAAAAATAGGCCAAAATCGAGTGGTCTAGGCTTAGAGTTGGATAAAACTTCTGTGTGCTTGTACGGCAAACCTGAAGTAAGGATCAATAGGCTGCGTTCACGTTATAGAATCCCATTCAAGTCGGAGCAGGGGCCAATACAGCTCTATGGGAGAGAAACAGTTTTTGAAAGAAATTTGACAAATGTTTCCCCTGATCATCTTGTATAGCAGATTAAGTTTACTCTGAATTTAACGCTAAACTGGAGCTAAACCAGGACTGGGGTAGGATTGGTCTTCATTGTCATCGCAAAATTAATCACAACGAAACTCCCAGCATAAATTACATAAAAGTCTGAATCGATGTAAATGTAAAAAAAAAAAAAAAAGACTAATGAAGGACTGACTCCACTTCAAATAAATGTCCAAACCAGGACTTACACCAGAACTTTTCATCAAGTTACCACAAAACTGTAAGAACAAGTCTCTGCGGTTGCCAGAGCCACCCACAGCACAAACATAAATACTTTAGGTCTATTTTATCTTAACAAACAAAATGATAACATTACATAACTGTTTTCCCATTCTACAGCTTTACTTGTGAAACGCTGCTCTACAGCTTCCGCCCACGTTCATGGACATACAGTAGATGTGTTGAGAGAATTTTGAAGCTAAACTTGGAGAAGGAGAGCGAGGATTAATGGGTATCGATGTGTGCATTTACCGAGGACCCATAGAGTCTGGAAAAGACAGTATAATCAGAGAATTACGTGAAAGAAGAAGTTACATGGGGAAAATGAGATGAAAAAGTGGTTGAATTAAGAGAATTTGTTCAGATTTTAAGTAGGTTTGGATTGTTTTGAAATAGGATTGCCAATGTAAAAAGTGTAATTTCCCTTAAAGTAAGAAAAAATAACTTTTGCTCTTTCAATACTTGAATTTGAGACAAAAATCTCAAAGACTTGTTCTATTGTCAATCTTGTTTTAAAAAAAGTTAAAATCTACTCATATCAGCATAAATTCTTTTAATTCAACCACTTTTAAGTCCTTTTAAATTCTTTTTTCCAGTGTAAATGAACTTTTCATTGCTCTTTATGAGGGACATGTCCAAATCTACTGATAGAAACTTGTGTATTGCAAAAATGTGATCTCTTTTGCAGTTTACAATATTGGAATTCAGAATATTTGAACCTAATTTCTATTACTGACTTCTCAAGTAAAAAAAATCTGACAATGGAATAAGATTTGTGCAAGATTTTCGTATTATAAATGCAAAAATATGTGTTCTATTGGCAGATAATTTGTATGACCTGTTCACATCATGGGGATATTTTCTTATTTAAAAAAAAAAACTTAGATCAGATCAACTATGAGCAACTAGTTTTCCAATTTGCACCCAACTTCCTAGCTAGACACCGGACGCAGCTTAACTTTAAAGTTTAAACTATCCCCGCTCTACCAAAAACATGTCAAATGGCTTGTCTTACAAACCGTGCCAGACCACAGCGTGTCCCACTGCGCACTGTCGGGTGTAAACTACGACACAATGGGCCCTGCTTCCTGGCCGTATTTCTATTAGCCTAATTACTTCACACTGTATGCAGATAGAGTGTCTTTAACCCACATTCAGACCCGGCATCAACAGTCGAGCACCCACTCCCAGGAGACACGGCCACACCATCATCACGGGGCGCAACCTACTGACCGACTTTGATCAGGGTCAGCGCTTCCTCCGACCAGATATTTACTCATTCAAGGTGCACTTTTTATGTGACTAAACAACAACTTCATATTAGTTCAATTCAGTGGCGTGTGGTCATTTACTAACTTCTCCCTTTAGTACCACACACCGTAATGTGAGCTCCAATACAAAGTCATTAAAACTACGCGAAGCATGCAACTCACACACTGCTTGACTTTCTTTATAACCAAGTATAAGAACATTTGCGATCAAAAGTCTAAATTTCAACTTGTAATAATGATCATAATATAGTTGATGAAAAAGGGAAGCGAACCTGGCGTGGAAAACTATCAGTGTGTTTGGTTTATTTGGTTGGGACAGTGCGTGCACATGAAGAATGCATGTGAACACGCCACTCCAGATTGTAGCCTTGGGCTAATTTCCATCCGTTGTCCCACATTCGCACTCACAAACTCACTCTCATTCATCCTGGCCTATTGTACATGTTTTTAGTGGTAGGGGAAACCGGAGCATCCGGAGGAAACCTACGCAGACATGGGGAGAACATGCAAACTCCACACAGAAAGGCCGCACGGGCCGGGAATCAAACCCGGGACCTTCTTGCTGTGAGGCAAGAGCGCTATCCACTCTGCCACCGTGCCGCCCTATCGTATCGCACTATCAATCGAGCTATAAGTATGCCGAGTTGTGGATTCTGAATTTGCAATACGGCATTACCTACCAACATTATATTCTCAAATAAAGAATCTAGTTGTCACTTTTATTACAGGCTCTCTTAATGAAATCTCCGTAGGTTATATTATTATAGTATTATATAGTATTATAGTATTATTTCGTAGGACTCAAATGAACTTGAAATGAATAATCAATGTCTCGCAAAATCTATGACTTTTCTTGAAAAGGTTCTAGAAAATGGATTGGCTGTTACATCCACAATATACTTGGACCAGTGTTTGACTCTTGCTAGTGCTCTGTTTGACATGAGGTTTCAGCCAATCAAACACCATTAAGAATCTGACATCGGCAAAGGCCCTAGAAGGCCTTGTAGGCATTATACCTCAGTGTCTGATTGGTTGGAGGCATTTCCCATTGACTAATATGTACGAGAGCCTTCACTATTGCATCTGAAGAGCAAAAAAATATGATTGGATGACAATATAGTTATAAAATGTCTTTCAAAAGTTATGAAATGTAATAATAATATGATTTTTTATGTATTTTTAAAACTTTATTTTCCTCAAAATTGTTTAAGCCAGCAGAGAAGGCCTTGCCCACATGCTAGGG
Source organism: Lesueurigobius sanzi (assembly GCA_900303255.1). Lineage (NCBI taxonomy): Eukaryota > Metazoa > Chordata > Actinopteri > Gobiiformes > Gobiidae > Lesueurigobius > Lesueurigobius sanzi. The sequence continues at coordinate 1,516 of OMNZ01070772.1, read as the reverse complement.
CTGCACAATATCACAATACATCGCAAAAAATATTGTATTGCAATATTAGGTGACGCAAATTCACTTCCTTGTGACAAAAACCAAACATGCATGGAGCCTATGTGCAGAAGTTCAGTTTGAGTTTTGGCCTTGGTTTGGTTCTGAGTGCTTTTGGAGTCTTCTTTTGACATATTTTGCTGAAAAACATATGTGTCTGAATTGAATGGAACGCTTTATCGCAAGTATTGCAATAATATCTTTATTGCTATATTGCATGCCTGTATTACATATCACAAGTTGTTTTCAATATTGTGCAGCGCTACCGCACGCCACTGGTTAAATGAGTTATTTCAGAGGCGGGGTCTCCATCAGAGACAGGTCCTACTGACTGAAGCTACAGCTTCAGAGACACAATTCTCTGCACATGCTTCACGTGTAGTAGAACTGACAATGAAGATGATTGAATTGAATTAGTGCATATTGAACATGGCCCAGTTTCTGTATGAGTGATGATAAAGCCTTACCACCCTTTACTTTCCATCACAGCGGCCTTCATGACACTCCAGGATTAAATATTTTAGGGTTTTTTTCACTGCGATGGAGATGGTTCCATCAGCAGAAAAGAAAACCTACCAGAATCCCACCCATAAAAAGTTCCACAATGCACCTTTAAGTGTAATATAAGGTAGTTTACTTTGTTGCTGACCACCTTTGGGTGCTATTCATCGAGTGTTTTTTATCTTTTTTGTTAAATATTTGTAGACGTTATTGTTATTGTATTGACATTATTATGAGTGAGAGTGAATGTTCCATATAAAGCTCTTTGTGGCCACGTCTGTGAAAGGCACTACACAAATAAATTCCTTCCTGCTGTGAATCATGTTTGTTTATGTAGTGACTTTCTAGATCAGGGGTAGGGAACCTGTGGCTCTGGAGCCAGATGTGGCTCTTTTGATGACTGCATGTGGCTCTCAGATACATCTTAGCTGGCATTTCTTAACACAATGAGTAATAGGGGTTACATTTCATAATAAAAAGAAATCAGTGTGGGCTTGTTTAGGGTTCTCCTGAAGACGACCACGTGGTGTATCCAGCTATAGATCCAGAGCAGTGTATTATGGTCCAAATGCATAAAATCCAATGTTGGTCATAACCAAATTTCCAACATGTAAAAACATAAAGTTGTCCAGGAATAGTCCAAATACCAAAGGCTGCTCTGTGGCAGTGAAAGTGAAACTTAACAAGCGCGCTGTTCGCATTGGGGCACATGGATTTGTATTTTGTTTATTATTGTGACCACTGGGGCATATTTTATCATGAAGGAGCTTTGGAGAATTGGATTTTTTTTCCTTTTTTATCAAAAAATAAATAAATACTGCTTAATAATAAATATGTATTACTCCATAACTAAATTGTTACACCCCTAGTATGTATTGGATAACTCCAGTATAAAAAATTCTGAGACTTATTACTCTCTTGTTGAGTTGTAATCAGAGTAAAAAAAAATATTGTATGGCTCTCATGGAAATAAATGTTA
>OMNZ01070769.1:0-11004 GCA_900303255.1 Lesueurigobius sanzi | reverse complement strand
TCTGGGACAAACACAGGCACAAGGTTCCTGGAGCTGTCAGTTATTTGCGTTATAAAATGTTCTGTCTGGATTCTCAAACCCAATAAAGTATGGCACAACACCGAAGCATTTTTTTACAACAGCTACGCATTTCAACTCATGAGTCTTCGTCAGGGAACTTCAAATAGCACAGGTATCAGGTAGCACAGGTCAAATAGGGCTGCTCCTGTGACCATCAGCACTTTGTGTTTCCCAACCCGGGGTAAGGGGACCCCTAGAGGTACGCGAGAGGTTAGCATGGGGTACTTGGATTAATTTCAGATAAAAAATAAGACAAAACAAATTGTATTTTTGATTCTCTCTCGCAGTGCCATGTCAGGTGACGTAGGCCGGTGTTTCCCAACCAGGGGTACGGGGACCCTTGGGGGTACGCCAGAGGTTAGCAGGGGGTACTTGGAATAATTTCAGATAAAAAATGCCATGAAACAAATTGTATTTTTGATTATTATGGTAAAAAAAAAACAATTTTTCAAACATTTAACTGTAAGGAGTGAGAGTTTGAGAGTATTTAGCTGTCTTTTACCTGATAAATTGTAGTTTTTGTCATTCACTTTCTAACTAATCAACAAAACCATCGAAGCTGGGGGTACTCGGAGCATGAATGAAAGGTCCAAGGGGTACGTGAGACTAAAAAGGTTGGGAACCACTGACGTAGGCGACCATGGAATGCAGATCGTCTCCCTTCTTTGCCAGTCTCAACAGTTTTATGTTGTCCATTTCACTCCAGACAGCGATATTCTGGAGGAAAGTTGTTCTCTGTCGCCCTCCGTCTCGCTTCCCATTGATTTTCCCTGTGAGGAACAACCATTCCAACCCCTCTTTCCTTATACAGTGTCCCAAAAAGACTTTTGTATTTTTGATTATTATAGTGAAAAACATGTAACTGTAAAGAGTGAGAGTCTCAGTGTATTTAGTTGTCTTTACTGATAATTAGGAGTTTTAGTCATTGACTTTCTAACTAATCAACAAAACCATGGAGGCAGGGGGTACTTGTAGAACCAATGAAAGGTCCAAGGCAAGGCAAAAAAGGTTGGGAACCACTGACGTAACATACAATTACCATAAATGCTTACAATGCATACGTAACTGCAATGAATTAAATATATCTCAGCAAAACTATACAAGTATGACATGTTGATTTAATGGCATCTATGATTTATGGAAACATAAAAGTTAGAGTACATGATGCTGTTTGTAACTGTAATGCAAAATCTCACAAGGTCTTTATGTTCAGTAATGATTTTTAACCAGGGTTAGCTTTAGGTTTATTAAACATTGACATAGCAGGGAAGAACAAGATGTTTAACCTGAAGTGTGCCAATTACAAGAGAATAAAAATATCAATAGGGAAAAAAAAAAAAAAACATCTATAAAACAGATAAAGGACATTTCATGCGTTGCTCTTCTTGGCTGTGAATGGTCTTTTGTGCCTGAGCTGGAATCCAGTGGAGGGGGCCTGAGTCATGACATTGTGCAGAGGAGAGGAGCTGTCCTTCAGGATGTTTTGGGGGGGTCTGCAGTGTGGCCATGTCCCGCCTCTCACTCAGAGATTGGACGGAGGAAGGTGGGATACCAATGACCCTGCAGCACCACTTCTGCACCTGCTCCAGTTGGACTGACAGGCTCTTAGTGAGGCTGCCCCACACAGGACTGGCATACTCCAGCACAGGTCTGATGAAAGTCAGATAGATCTTTGATGGGTTTGTTTGATGGTTACAACAGCCAAAAATCCCAGCTTCACACTTGTACTAAGGTCTATGTTAAGAATGCATACGGATGCACATGGAGCTTTTATCTGTCTCTCTAATCATCTGCCTTGCCCCTCAGTCGCTCTGTTTACAAAGACTGAGTGGCAACGGAGCAGTACATGAGCTAACCACTGGGGACACTGCATCACACAGCTCAAAAGGTGAAGCAGAAGAAATGACTAAACTTCTAAAAAGGGATTTGAACAATTTGTAAACAAACCATCACTGCTACACCTCATTTTGTTGACTATTTATCAGTAATTCTGGTGTAAAAACATCACAGGTGGCACCATGTTGTTTACCTTTTCTTCTCCCGCTTTTATTTTCTGACTTTACTTTTGATGACACGGGCCGTACATGAGGTTAAAAGCGTAAAAGAAGTGATGGTAACTACGCTTGGAAGGCACAGACCTGTTTGCGTAGAAAATGGGAGCATCATGAGCCTTCAGGTGCGTTGAAGTGTCTCAGTGATACAACTACAGTACGCAGTATACAACTACAGTACGCAGTATCGACAGTATGCTGGAATTGAATAACGGAATCTTTGACAAGTGTTTTGCGACCATCCGGACCTTGTTGCGGTGTTCGGTAATACTCCACCTAAAGCCTGTGGATGTCAGGATTCCTCCCAACAACCTGCAATTCTAAACAGGACTGCACACATGACTTGAGGTTGTTTGCTGGCCTACAAAATGTGAATAGTTGTTTTGTCCTTGCTGCTGCATCTGTTCTGTAAACACAATGCAACCTTGACCTCAATGTGCTGTGACTGTGGCCCAGGATAATTTACCTCTGGAAAAAAATGCAATATTTTATATGATTTCTATGTGAGAGCAATGCAATATATGTATGTTGTGAGTGTGAAGATGATTCAGTGTACCAAAACGGCTTGTGCACAGTATATAGGAGCACCATGATAGATGAGCCCTACTAACCACCACAGCAATGCATGCAGTATGTAAGCAACTGTTTTGTGCAGCATTATACTAAACAACTGTAGCATGTGTAATGGTTCGGATTACATCGAAGGTAGTTTGTATCTGGTTGAAAGCTTTTGACAAAACTTATGTAATGTAAACAATGGACCAATTCATAAATCGAAAAATATGCACTCTGATAAAAAAATAATAATAGAGGTGTTCAGAACGTTTTCAAACAAGAAACAAGACCAGATAGAGACCGGATAGAGACCCATTCCATCGCGCTCGATCAGTTCTGCCATTTTTAAATACTGTATGTATTGCCTGTAGAACAAAAAGGCATATGCTGCGTTCATGTGAAGTGGGGAGCTCTGTTTACTGAGATGGAACGTTAATCGTTCCCAGTTGGTTTGTGTTCATGTGCTATTTGTGTCAAAAGTGAGGACCAAACCAAAATTTCTTATTAGTCTTTTATGACTAGTGCTATGTTAGTGTTTAACCGCTTAGTTTAGATTTAATGCTAGCGTTCTATATGCTTATCATATGTTTATGTTGGGCATTTCTCATGCAATTATTTTACTCCAAAGACAAGGAATGCTCACGGTAAACTCAAGAAGGTAGCAGCATCGAACTAAAAAGCCCAACAAGCCATAAATGAACAAATGTGCAGATTTCTGGAGTCAGTTGTGGACGTCGGGATGCTTGTTTTGGAAATAGTTGTTTTCCCCAGCTGATTGAGCGTGCATTTTCTATCCGCCCATCTTCTTCTGCTTATCCGTTGCTGGGTCGCGGGGGCAGCAGTCCTATCTGCCCGGATCACATTCCACCAGTCCCTTATGGCTCCTCCTCCTGCAGGCGGTGGGTCCACGGGGGGACAGCCCCAGCTCCTTCACCTCTGGGCGACGTAACCGGCCTTAATGGTCTCTCATCATAAGGAGCTTCTGAACCGCTCTTGGTCTGACCCGTCACCTACAACCTCCAACATGGGAAAATGTTTTCCCCAGTTCCCAAGCACCACATGAACACGACACTAGCCACTATCCAAGTGATGAAATATGAGGACTGTTGCCATAGCGATAAGATAGATAGATACTTTATTGATCCCAAAGGAAATTCAGCTTTCCAGCTGCTTGTTACATACATAAAAAGAGACAGAAGTCATAAAAGTACTAAGAAGACAAGTATAGCTCCCAGTTAGCCCCTCCCACATACGGATGCATTATATATCCTAATCGCTCTGGGCAAGAATAACTCTCTGTCGGTGGAGCAGGAGAGCGAGAGCAGCTTCTCACTGAAGGAGCTGCTGTGCCTCATCACCAGCTCATACAGGGGGTGGTCCCTGTTGTCCATCACAGAGAGCAGTTTTTCCCAGGGATCTCCTCTCCATGACTGCATTCTATCATTTGCATGGTCAAACATTCTCAAAATGGGACCCCTAACAGAAAAAGCCACGTGAAACACTCCATTTAAGCGTGGATATTAAAACAAAATTTTTAGATATGAATCATTCCTGAACCTGCTGTGTGCACAAACAAAAATAAGCTGTTAATGAAACAATCAGGAGAAAAGAAATGTAATAATAATAATCATGGCTGACGTCCAGTGAACCATTTGGTCACATAAGCATCAAATAAATGTTTATAACAGAAATCCCACCACATACACTTTAAATCTCTCCCACTGTAAATCTGTTATTGGTTCCAAAGGAGAAACTCGGCTGTGGCACAGACAAATTACTGAGCAAAGCTTCCACATTACACATCAAAGTTAATGCATGCAAGCCAACTAATTAAATTAAAGGACAGCCAGAGTGGTTACTGCGGCGTGATGGATGAGGAGGCACACAGAGGATGGTGTAATTTGCCCATGAATGATGGAGAACAATGGTGTTAACTCGACATTGTAGGCTCCAGGACAAAAGAAATGTTGAAACTAAGTTGTGTGCATTAATTCGAGATATTAATTTACAGATGGGATAACATGGAGAGATTGGGGCGGGAGGTAGAACACAAAAAGAATTGCTCAGTCAAAGTAGTTTGCAGTCACAGCAATGGCCACTGATGACATGCAGACCCTGAACACCCACTGCAGGATAAAAAGAAATCAGAAAAAGAAATTACACAAATTAGCCAAAACAGTGGGTGAGACATTGGGTCTTGTTCATTTCCAAAACACCAAGGCATTCGTTTCGGGCTTTGCTGCCTCGTGAATACTTTTTCACAAAGGGAGTTAAAGGGGCTATACTTTAAGAGAGCAAGAGAGACTGCTGCATGTCCCTAATTGGCTAATAGGGCTAATATTAAGGATGATATCGTAACATTACTGAGTCGGTCTGCTCCCTGAAAGTGTGAAACATGGCCATAAACCAATGGAGGATGGAACTTCTCTTTGGTCCACGGGGTGCTGACATTGCTGCGATACTACTCCCTAGTGGCTAGGGGCAACTCCAAAAAGAACTTCAAAAGTCAAAAGCAGCTTAACAGCCTGGCTCCAAAGAATTGTATTTTCTCTAAAGCTGGTTTGTCCTCTTGTGACAACACTGAGCAGTGCATCATATGTTTAACCTAAAAAGGCCCTTTGTAGGAACATGCTTTGTAGGAGCGCCATTTTGATTTCACTCACAATGTGGGACTATCAATTATGTCTATGGCATAAACTCATCCCACAAAATAAGTGGGAGACGAGGAATGTTAAGAATACAGTTAATAATATTTATTGGCCATGACTAACACTGTATACTGTACGTGCTGTAAGCAGTAAGAATTGATAATGAAATTAGAGCCAATATTTGTACTTAATACACCTTCGCTCTGTCCGATCCCGTCAGACCTCGAGCTATGCAGGGTAGGACCTGGTCAGTACTTGGATGGGAGACCGCCGGGGAAAGGCCAGGAAGCCTGGGTGAATGTAGTGAGTGAGTGTTGTTGGTGGTCAGAGGGGCCGATGGCAAAGATTGGCAGCCTCGCTTCCATCAGTCTACCCCAGGGCAGCTGTGGCTACAACAGTAGCTTACCACCACTAAGTATGGAGTGAATGTACAGTATAATCCCACGTAAAGCGTCTTTGAGAGTCCAGAAAAGTGCTACATAAAACCATATGAAATGTATTTATTATACCTTTATTTAATCAGGAAAATCCCACTGGGATTCAAAAAGCTATTTTTCATAGGAGACCCTCCTTTTGCAGAACAATTACTGAAAACTTCTAATAGTCATCATTTAGGACACATTTATCATTATACTATATACTTTATATAATGTATATACATGTATACTTTTATTCTTTGATTTCTGGTTACACTCTTGAGAGTATGATATGTGGGCAGTGCTTGGATCCCATTTGCACTGTATGTGTTTCTATGACTTGCATCATCCTGTATCAGAAACATGACAGCTCATTCATGTTGTGTGCACTAACAGGCTCTGGAAGTCAGATATATATTTTTCGTGATGAACCATTTGCGGCTATTTCCAAAGTTTCTGAAAAGATAAGATAAGATAGTTCTTTATTGATCTCACAAAGGAGACTTTTAAAAAGCGACAAGTTAAGATAATACCACATTTGAAGGTAAAGCATGTGTGATTAAAATTCAATTGACAAACTTCTCCGTGGTGAGACAGAGTTATCAAAAACAGCACAATATCACCAGGGGCAGAATATATCCAGTTAATGAATGTTTGTTCCTTTGATTAATAATCTAAAATAGATTTGACTTTCAATTTTACAAATGCAAATATCAAAGTGCTCATTATCAAACTAATTTACACAGAGGGAACACAGGCTGAATGAACAGGAAGGAGAGGAACAAGGACAGAAGCATTGTGTTGGTGCTCATATTCAGTCATATATTTAGTCAAAATTACTAAATACTAGAGCTGGATACCCCCCCCCCCCGATACCAGTACTTTAACGATACTTGCATTACAATACCAGTACGAGAACAATACTTTTTTCGATCCCTGTACTAAATTATTCAGACCGAGACCCCCAAACTTACCATGTGAACAATCCGAGACCCCGACTGTAAAAATTAGTAATAGATCATATCAATCAAAAAAGTATTTAAAATGTGGCTTAGTCATATGTGTTTTACATTGTTTACTGTGTTGTTTGACTTCCATTCACTAGTCGATGCAGTTTTTAAGAATGACATGAAATACTATCAATATTTTACTATTTTACATCTTGAAATCATCTGGGACACTAATGTAGAGCCATAAATAGAACAAAATAATTGATTCCATAAATTCATTTTTGTATCATTTATTTGAGTTGCACAACTACATAACTTCCTTTAACCTTTCTCGAAAACGAAAATATTTTTACAGTACCACTTTTCCGATACCAATAGTACCTAAAAACATTTTCCAATACTGTACTGGTATTGTTTAACGGCACCCAGCCCTATTAAATAAGTTATGTACCACCTGCATGTGCTACCTATAAGCCACAAGTACCATCATAGTTCTTCTTTTAGCTAATTCTTTCCTCTAGTTTTGGCACTTCAGAATAATTTCATAAACTCCTCAAAAGGCAGTATTTAACCCCAGTGCTCTCATTGTGGCCCACAGACTGCATCATAGTTCCATTTCAGAACTGTGTATGCCAGTGTTGCTTGTTGCGATCCTCCAAAGCAGGGGTTTTCAACAGGTGGTCCGTGGCCCCCTGGTGGTCCGTGGCAGTATTGCTGGTGGTTCGTGACTTGCTATCCAGTTTAACTACTAAAAATAAACTAGGGCTGCTGCATATTGAATATTCATGAATATCAAGTTGATATATGTCTTTTAATAACTCTACCTATGCTATTTTAAACATTTGAGAACACAAAGCATTGTAAAATAAAGTATATAGCCCTATTTTATACAAAAATATAGGCCTGCTGTATATGCACACACGCAAACACAGTGGGCCGCAGACTACTGCTTAGCCTGAATGGTGGTCCCTGGGGCAGAACCAGTCGAAAACCCCTGCTCCAGAGGACTGACTGGCTGAAGAACCTCATCTCACGACTAAAAAATATCCTTTTATTGTAAATACTAGAAGTACAGAGTAGAGTGAATTCAGGTGAAGCTCTGTACTGCATCCTGGAATGTGTGGTGTTAAACTTTGCTAAGTTGATATCTTAAACTCAATCAACCGTCGCTTTTCATACACAGGGCAACACAAAGTGCTTTACAGATTAAAAATCAACCCACACACCACCCCCCATGAACACAGTACATTACAATAATCACCCTCACACAACGACATTATGAGCATGGAGCCGAGTACAGATATATCCCAGTTTAAAGCATCCATCAGTCCACCGCGGGGCAACTGTGGCTACAATCAAAGCTTGTTATTCCTTAATATGGAGAGATTGAATAATGCATTGAGAAACTCATCAACACAAGCTTGTAAAGGTAAGTCATTATTAGTCAATGAATATGTCAATGCTTCCAGCTACATTCTTCCCAAGGAACGCTGCCTCCAGGATTAAAACATGCAATAGCTACAACATGTCTAATAATGTGAGTTATTGAATTAAAATATTCCAAATCAATGCCATTCATAAACATCACCGGGCGAAGAAATGTCCTCAATGTGCAGACCCAAGGTTAGCTTTGGTCAATGATGAACCATGCTACATACAGAATATTAATGCTTCCCTGCAGCTAGCCAGCAAAGAAAACCCTCTCTCTGCTGGCATCGCTTTAATTTCACCCTGACCCTTGGCATCAATTTACAGCAGTGCTATCCTTTTGGCTTTTGTCTCAAGCAAAAGTACATCAGGCCAAGTCAAACTGATAAAAGACTCTCCACCGGCCCCGTCTACTCATTTCTGTATTCTTCTCCTGAGTTTATTAGATGATAAAATCCTCCACCGCGCTGATTGAATGCAGCGCTAGATAACCTTCCCGTTAGCAAGGTAAGAGTTTCCCCGGAGCAGCGAGCATGTGTGTTCGTGTGTTCCAAGTGTGGCACAAAGAATAACCATCTCATTAATCCAATTAATCCTTCGCCACGCCACGCACTTAACATGAGGAAGTGCAGAACAAGCGCTGTGTGTTATATACTTTAAAGTTAGGTCTCTGTAGCTGACAGGCACTAAGAATAACCATGTGTTATACAGTACGTGAGTAATAGCATATTTGAAATGTAAGACGTGAGCTGCCTGAACTTGGTTTATCGATTCTACTGTTCACGATATGACCATGTAGCCTTTGCTGAACTACAAAAAAGACATCTTGTCATCGCCACCGCATGGAGTGAATCTTAAGATGTAGTGCGAGAGATTAAACAGATTTAGCATTGCTGATAGGGTCAGAATGGGAAAAAGTCAATAGTCAGTGCTTTGGCTTTGATGATGCGGAGCTAAGATCTGAACTTTATTTCAAAGGGCAGCTATTTTTCTTCAGATACAAGTCTTACACACTGTAGGGCTGGGTTTAAAAAATCGATTCACCGTTTTGAATCGGTTTTCCTTTGAATAGCCCGATAACGGTTCAAAAAAACCGAAAAACAATCATTTTACCGCGACAGATAGGGGCGTGACCGCGCATGTCGCCGACGGCTTTAGCAAATGTCTCTGCGACGAAATGTCATAGAGACTTGCGTTTTTTTTTGCATTCAGAAGACGAGGGTCAGGCTTTAAAATGAGCCCAGCCATGTTCCTCTAGGCCTCTGAGGGGCGGTGGAAAGTTGCGTTGAAACTTTGTGACCAAAAGGCTAAGTTAGCATTTTACAGAACTGCTGACTCTGCCTGACTCGGTACTAGTTAAAAACTGTTTAGATTGAACGTAGAGGGCAAAAGTATGGAGTTACATTAGTGCAAAAATGAGCAAATCTATGGTGTAACATTTGGTGCAAAAACAATATTTTTTTTTTGTTTTCTAAAAGATGCAAAAATATGGAGAATGAACATAGACGGCACATAGAAGGTCGGTTTATAGCCTTTTATGTTTATAGAAGCATATATTGGTGAAATAATAATCAAAAAAGTGCATTAGTTCTTCTGAGAACGTCGACCATATTCAAATAAAATTGGTGCTGTGTGGTATCCTTAACTGACTCGAATCGTGGATCTAATCGGGCTTTTGTGAATCGATACCCAGCCCTAATATACTATATGGTTGGATCAAGCTTGAGATGCCTAGACCTCGGTGCTTTTTGCGGTATAAAATGATATATGTTCCGAAAATACCCCACAGTTTTAAGATTGTATAAAAAGCAGATAGACTTCATGCCTAGTGTGTGCCCAGTCACCAGGGGCCTCAATTATGAAGCCTGCTGACTCTTTACGCATGACGTAACTCCTGCTCGGCTTCAGACTTGGCTTATCTCTACGGCACCCAACTCTGACCCTGGCTTACGCTCCAAGCACCACCTGGAGTCGGGGAAAAGCAACAGAGAGAGGGAGACGTGGAGACTGTTTGAGGAAATGTTTGAATGGAAATTAGTGTGAAAAGTAAATATTAAATTTGCACTTCCTCATTTGAGCCGGGAGTGGAACGGAGGTGGCAAAGGCTGTTGGATTTTCATAATTTCATTGACATTGTTTAAAGTCGTGCGCGGTCAAAGCGTCGGAGAGCTGTGGACTGGAAGTGCCGACGATCCCTGATGGATCTGTGACTGGATGTATGAATTAATGACCAGACACGAGCGTAAAGTCTAACCGTAAATTGCCCTAAATAGTCTTGTGTGGCCATTTCTGGTTCGTCCCCTCGCCCCGTAGGAACACATGCTTCTCACACTTCAACGCTGCGACGCTGAGAAACCTGTCTGGCTCACATCATCTCCTCCCCTTTTTCCGCTCTCTCATCCAGTTTTGCAAAGCTGACAAAACTCGCACTGAATCTGCATATCCCAACTAGGGCTGGGTACCGTTAAACGATACCAGTACGGTATCGAAAAAATAATGAAGGTACTACCGGTATCGAAAAATAAATTGGTACCGAAAACTGGTACCGAAAAAATATTTATCTTTAGAAAGCAAATTTCTCTTCCTGGTGGATCTGAGACTGCACTAAAGAAAGGGCTGAGGTGTTTCAGCTCAAATAAATGATAAAAACACTAAAAGAAACAGTATTTTATAGAATAAATGATCATCATGTTCCCCAAAGACCAATTTTCTTACCCCATTGGTAAATTAATTTAAATAAAAAAGGAAATAAGTAGAAATCTATTGAAGCAAGTCAAAAAAAGTGGTTAGAATTAGGTCAAATGAGCCACTAAAACAGCTCAAATTTAGATAAATAAGATGAATTTGGGTCATTTAACCTTCTAGATATTTACTTTTTTGTGTAGATGACAAATGA
>OMNZ01070761.1:7431-17503 GCA_900303255.1 Lesueurigobius sanzi | reverse complement strand
GACCTCGGCCAGGTTTGTTTATGACAGAATTTGTCTCCTTATACTTGGAAATGATGCAACGTACCGCAGTTCTAGACACTGGGAACCGCTTGGAAATGGCAGTGTAGCCTTGGCCCTTACCATGAGCCTCCACTATCTTCTTTCTGAGCTCCAGACTCATTTCTTTGGTCTTTGTCATGGTGAGAAATAGTAGTCTCCCTCCGGTGTTCAGGTGCCCTCTTTGGAGTCCTTTTATGTAGTTTGAATGCCAATTGACTGCAGGTGTTGCGAGGAAGCCAACTGATTGCATTGGTGTGGTTTAAACGCCGGTTGGTTAATACAAGCGCTCGCGATGTCTTCACGTCCGGTGCTTCGGTAGGCAACATGAATATTTTAAATTAAAAATAATAGTTCTATGATAGACAAAAACATTTATCACAGAGTGCTTCCCTGGCATTGTATCAGATCTGTGATTTACATACACAGCGCTACACGTCTGAATGCATCAGCTCACCAGTCCTACCCACTAGCCCGTCTGTACACGCACACGCCTCGGTGCCAGAAGTAATAAAATCAAATCAAAAATTGCATAGACTTTTCGAAAAATTCTAATTGTATGAGTTTAAAAGCACGACGGAGGCTACTCAGCTACGTGCTAATATTTTCCAAGCAAGAAAATACCTAATAGTACAATAAAACAATATATTTTCCACCCCCTACATGCTCCAGCAATGTCCCGCGCTGTACTGTGAGCCCACACCTATCCCACTCAATTGCCGCTATAAGCCTGCACCGTCACTCTAAAGTTGCGTGCTCGAGCGAGGCAGCAGTCATTCAACCAGCTTAACATGGAGACTGCAGTTACGCGGACGGCCAGAGGTGGCAGTCACGAGTATGAAAATGATCAAACTCCGTTGTGTCCCTTTAATTTTTTGGATACAATTTTTATTTATTATTGTGTGTTTTATGCCCATGTCTCCACGTAGCTGATTAGCTGCTATTGTTCTTTTAAAAACATTTGATATTAATTTTTTTCGAAAAGTCTATGCAATTTTTGAATGGGATTATTACATCCGGCACCGAGGCGCATGGGACTGTTTTGAAAGCAAAAGTCCTCATGTGGGCTAATATTTTTGAACAACTAAATTTAACCTTTCTTTCATATAAAGACAACCTAAACATGTATTTTATATTCCAAAATGTACCAGAAGCTTAAATAGCACTGGTGGATGTTTGATAAAAATCAATTATCATCAAAGTTGCAAACATTTTGGATGAAATTTGGGAAAATTTTATAATTGCTAATAATTGTGGCTACTACTGTAAACACTGTCAGCCTAATGAAGGGAGTGTCATTCTCACACTTGACTGGGCTCAGGATTGTCATCATCCCAAAAACAAAAAAAGCTTTGACACACTGATTATAAACTCGCAGTATAAGGAAATAAAGACCCTGACAGTTGTGTACAGCTGTCTGATATTCACTTTATTGTTAAAATCTGTTTTGGTTATATCAGCTGTGTCCTTTAGAAACATCAGTTAAATTAAAGGCAAACGCATACAGCTTTATCCGCAAAATCATGCAGCAGTGTAAACATGTGGTTTAACCAGATAAAAAAGTTATCCAACTACAATGTACTGGCAATGTCAAACAACCTCATCAAGTGCCCAACATTTGCCACATTCAAAGAAGATGTTGTCAATGAAATTAAAACCATGAAAATAATAAATACATTTTGGACAACATATACATAACAGAAATGCATTCCTTTACACGACTATCTCCCACCAAGTGCACATCAAAACTAAACAGCAATTCCTCTGATACCAAAAATGAGAGACACGGATTTAGTTAATCTGTGTCCTGCCTCTTGCAGTAGGGCTACACAATTCATCTCGATCAAGTCAAAAATTTCATTTTAAGTTACAGTGAACAAATTGCAAAGCCTTCAATTATTTAGATTACCGTATATGTCCTCTGAAAACAAGTAATATTTGGTCTCCAAAGGATTTATTATGTATGGAGTCCTTCACTTCCTGCCTGTAGTTAAGGGCTCTAAAAACATGATTTGAAATAAATTCTTGATTAAGTGAATTAACATTTCAGTTTTCTCCCAAATTCCAATGCTCCCTCATGTGTTTAGATTGTGCACAGTGAACCCGAATCTCTTTGCAAATCAAATAAATCAAGTAAATCAAAATGGTGCAGCCCTACCAGGCAGATCCAGTTTTGAAACAGTTAAAAGTGTACACATCCAGGTATCCCAGTGGTCAAAATGGTTTGAACACGACAGTTAATGATGGAGTGTACTCGTTTACCACCTGTAACATAAAAAGTCCAAATGTCGCAGTTGGCAATGCAGTTTTCACCCAAAGCTTCAATTATTTCTTAAAAACAATTTGTCACGTTAACTTTCAAATCTATGTATAAGACAACTATAAAGTAAGCAACAATCGTCCAATGCTCATCAAGCACCCAGCAAAACAAGGCCAAGTCAGTTTAACCTGAGAATGAATGAGAAGACACGGACATTACCTCCCTTTGTCGCTACAACAATAAACTAATAGCAGCTAAAAGAAACAGAAAACAGTTTGCTATCAATGCATTGTTGTGTAGTGGCAATTGGCAGCCACAGTCACGTGCAACTTCTTTAGACAGATTCCAAGTCTGGGTGAGAAATATAGGCTCCACTTTAAGCGTCAGATTATTGCTACATCAAATTTTTTATCATTCAAGTTTGATCTTCGGGCTAGTCATATGTGATCCTGTACTACCAATTTAAAGAATTAAAACAAGAAAATATCCCAGACCCAACCTTTTCTCAACCTAAAGGTTAAACAAAGTGTGGTTCTATCAAACACACATCACTTTCACTTGAAACATCCCAATAACCTCTTATTTTACAGCAGCAAACTCCCTCCTTCCTCCCTTTCTGCCCTTGATACATTAGTGGGTCACTAAGGCACCGGTGCGTACAGTCTTTAAAACAAAACCTCTGATCTGTCACTACCTGTCCCCCACTCCATGTGAATCTCGTCTTAACTGTACAGTCAGTACACAAACACCTGACGTTTGCAAATAATACACCTCTTATTTTTCTTTCAACAATTAACTTAAAATATTCCCAAATTTCTAATCTGTACAAACATTTATAACATTGTCTCTTCATTCCACCAGTGGAAAATGCATTCACTTGATGTCTTTCTTTTCAAGCTGGAACAGATCCAAAATGTCCATCATGGCCTGTTTAATGTGGCCCCCGAAACGGTGGGAATCCTACACAAAAATGTTCATTTAAATGCAGATCTGAAAGAAAACTTGTTTTGAAGAGCAATTTAATGTAGCAGCAAACTTACGGTTTCGGGGCTTGAATGTTTGCTTGAGATGTGGAAGTTGATGAGATTCTCACCAACGATGATGTAGGAAACACCATATCCATCGTCCGCAACCTGAAACAAAACAGACACAAAATGTAGAAAGTGCATGTAAACAAAAACAAACCTCGAGTCAGATACAACTCACCGGCCCAAATCCTCCTCCTGAGGAGACGTACTCTGGGTGTTTGATCAAGTCGAACAGGTCCACCTGCTGTAGAGGGGTCTGACTGGTGGACAACCTCCAGGGCTCAGAGAGCACCTGCAGAACATGCAGCAGTAGGTTATTAAAATATCAACAATAAAAATATAAGACTAATGGTGTAAAGTTATTTCTTCAACCATTCAATCTAGACTAACTGTACGTACCTCCTTCAGAAAAGCAGAGTCCTCGCCGAGGTATTTGGAGACCACATAGAGACAGAAAAGGTGACGGTCAATGCCCTGCCCCGTCATGGCCAGGCGGTACATGTTTTGGTGCTTCTCTGCTGCCAATTTGAGCAACTTCATACGCTCCTCTCTCTGAACAGAGAAAGCAAAATCATGGTAAGTATTGTTTGTTCGATGAAACTGGTTGAAATTCCATTTCCGTGTAGACTCACAGTTTCATCTCTGATCATGGATCGGACAAAGGCACAGGTCTCATTGGTGCAGGAGCGCACCGTTTCTGTCCGGCCCTCACGGAAAAGGCGCGTCATAGAGGCTTCATAAGTCAAGCAGAACTTGCCCTTGTCCTAGTGAAGGACAACAATTGTGAGCAACCACAAGTAGTTTGCACTTCAGATCTGAGCAGCATCGAAGAGAAATTTGTGAATAGACTGCCCTCTGCTGGAGACTTTTTTCCCAGCATCAACGTATAATAAATACAACACAAAAGCAAACTACAACATTATCAATAAATAAATGAAGCCAACATTTTAAAACACATGCACACTTTCATATCAGTGTTCTGCAAACATGTAGAAGGCTAGATTTACTCACTCTGTAATGTGCAAGCTGCAGCGCAATCTGGATGAAGGCATCAGGACTAGTGCGGCACTTCTTAATCAAACCTTTGCCGAAGGTGCTGAAGGGGATGATGTGACAATCCACATCATCAGCCAGATTCTGGGCAACAGTCAAAGAGCTCTCGATAACCTCCTGACACTAGAGGGTGACAAAGTGGTACACATTAGAGACACCATGATCAAGTACAGTACAGTGATAAACAGAATATAGATATCATGGAGGTCAGCTGCTCCCATTCTCACAGCACAGTCAATAAATTACTAAAATAAAAGTTAAAACTCAGCATCACTGAATTCTCATGTGAGGTGAGAGTTGTGGCGTTTAATGGCATGAGGGACAAAGGACGTTCAGTCCATCGTGTAAACGGAGAAGCATTGTCCAGGATCTGGACAGCGCCCTCTGCTCTGACACCTCTTCTACACAGGGCAGCTTCAGCCCTACTAGCCCTAGTTGAGCATTTTGTTCACTAGAGACGTTCTTACTGGGGCTGCAACACAGCACAGGATAGATCGTGGTCCATAAGAAAAGAGCAGACCCAGCCTCGAGGCAAAATACAGAAAAGGGTAAAGAAACATAGTTTTACCTCAGAGGGAATGTCCCACTGCAATCGCTGAGGGCCAGGCAAGTTTTGATGGGGCTCTCCCTGGCAGTGGCCATCTTCAGTATATCCCAACTTAATAGGATCCATTGAAAGCACATGCTGAAAAGCAACATATTTTAAACCACTCAGTATGTTTATGTGCAGTTAAAAATACTCATATACTCAATACAATACTTTATTGCTAAATGACAAATCATTAGGGATTTGTTTGTTATGGTTAGTGCAATTGTTTTTCTGTTTGCTGCTTGAACATGGGAATTGGACATTGCTGCATGTATATAATGCTGTATTTCACACTTGCTCTTGGTATTATCATGATTAACTCGAGCAAGTGCAGCTTGTGAAACACTGGTTGTATTTTAAACAGATTACATACATAAACTGGATGGGGTTGAGGTAAAAAGTAGAAAAACAAAACACTTAGCATAAAGACTTTGAACAGTTTTAGAATAAAGGTCAAGGCCCACATACCTCCCAGAGGTGGCCAATAATCGGAGCATCAGCCCATGAATGCTCTGCATTCAATCCCATGGTGCCATTTTTGAAGACAATCAAGTTGAAGGATTTATCAAACCATCTGAACAAAACATTTTTTGTCATTTTTTTCCAAATCAAAATGACATAGATTTCAAAAGCATGAGTAACATGCAATATGTGTAATCCTACCTGTCATAGCACTTTCCATGTAGCAAAGTTTTGGCATAGCAATCCAGAGACTTGACTGGGTTGTCAGCATCAAACCGCTGCTCAGTGTCATCAAGGGTTACAAAAAAAGCTGCCTTCTCTATAGCGTCCAAAGACTGCTTGTTCTTACCACGTCCAAAGTACAGTTCCCGAGCATTGGCCCATGGTGTTCTGTGGAGGGCACCAAAATGAAAAGAAAGGTTAATGTATAATAACTGATGATTGTGATGTTGATAGTGTGACTGTAGCCCTCCTCACCGGTCTCCTGCAGTGAGCGCTGCCAGTTTCTCCTCCCCTCGCGCTGGTTCAGATGTGTCAGACAGGATTCTCTCCATCTGCTGCTCGATCTCTCTTGGCAGCAGCAGGCGTCCGTCATAGAACATCCACACCTTGTAGAAGCGGCCTTTGTGGTACACGACAATGTGTTTGGTCTCATTCACGTGCACAAGGCTGTCTGGAAAGAGGCACCAACAACAGTGAGGAGAAACAGAGAAGAGACCAGACCGGGCTTCATTTATAGTGTCCAAATAAAGTTTTACTACAAATAAAAACTGAGTATTCTCAGTGATGAGAGATAATGAACACATTCGTACTGTATATTCACATTAAGCGTGCTGGATGATAACTACAGAAGGTGAGATGAAAGGAAACTTTGGGAATCAAACAATGGGTTGGAATACCATGAGTGACCCTGCTTGTTTGAACAATGTTATGCATCAGTTTTTATTCAGATGTTTGACCTCCAGTAGAGGATCTTTTACATTTCAATTGTTCAAACAAGCACTGCCTTAGTTATGGGGAAGACAAAGGAGGCCTAGTCTAGGAGCAAACCCAAGAACAGCAGCTTCGTATCCAGGTAATTCACAGTTGACAATGTGGTTTGGTAGTTAAAAAAACCTGCTGGGTCATTTAAAAATATAAAACATTTGTGGCAAGTCTTTCATTGGTCTTTGGTGTAGAGAATGTAGCCTGGCTTACGTGTATAAACAATACATAGATACACAATTAAAATGTCTATGCAGTCTATGCAGTTTAAACAGCTTAACCTCTTAAGACCTAGTGTCCCCGAAAATGGGGACTTTTTTTTCAGATACAGTTATTGACCTACGTGTTTTAGGCAGAAAAATATTCCAAAGTTGCAAATTAGTGACAGCTGATGTGGGATTATCCATTTCTGTTGTTATTTCCTACACCACAGGGAGGGAAAAAGGCCTTTTTGTGGAAAAATGTGTGTGTTTTTTCAGGCGGAAATTCATTCAAACCTATGGCAACGTCATTTTATTGTCAAACAACATAATTTATTTTTATTTCACTTCCATCGTCATCCCAAAGCTCTACCAAATGTGTGGACACCAAGATTAGCCATGTACACCTAGGATGTAAAGACATGATTTTTGGAGAAAAAGGCCTAGGGCTTAAGAGGTTAAAGGAGGGATATGTGAGGTGTAGTCTTAGGCCCCATTCAGACAGCACGCCCTGTGCGGCCGAGCTACCTCACGGTGAACGGCATGTATTCACACTGCTGTGAGTACAATCAAGAGCGCACCCATCTGCAACTGGACTGTGCAGCTTCGCTTGTCAATTTGTTCCAGAGTCCGTGTGCGCCTGAAAGAGGCCTTACTGGTTAAAAACCTTACTGCAACTAGTTCTGACTCTCAAGATGCCTCAAGATACGCTGAGGACATCAACATTACCACCCCCCATTTGAGAGCTCAGAATCCTAGAATTCAGTCAAAGAGCTCAAACTACTGGACTAGTTAACATATAGATGTATTTACAATACATGCTCCATCTAGTTGTTGATATGCAGTAAGTGATCATCCACCCAGATGGACCTGGCAAAAGCCAGATGTTATTACACAGAAAAGTGCAGTAAACTAAATCTGGGACGATGCTTTAAAAATGTTTGTGAAGAGATATTTGACTTTTAGCTATTTTTTTGCTGCCGATTGGATCAAGCAAAGCTCATTTTAGGCAAGTTGGTATATAGGCTACTGTATGTACCTGTATAATATATATACAGCTCTGGAAAAAATTTAATTATCAGTTTTCTGATTTTACTACTTATAGCAGGGGTCGGGAACCTTTTTAGCTAAAAGAGCCAAAAAAGTCCCACATTTTGAAATGTATTTCTGTGAGAGAATATATTTTTTATTCTAAATCAGGGGAGTGAATGGTTAACCTGTGTGTACTTCTAAAATATTTTATCACAGGAGTGCTTTCTCGTTACAAGTTCCTCTTATATATAAAGTTATTTAGCCTTTTCACAAGATTTTTGAAGTATGTAGACATTTTAGCTCTAATCAGCAGACCCTTACAGTCTGAACATCACATATACACACAGAGTCATGCGCGCACACACCTGTCCCCACGGGCCATGAGTACAGGCAGATCATTTAAACAGCGCAGCTAAAGGAAATCATCTCTGGTGCATTTATTACGGAGGTGAGACAAAGCTGGCGCGACGGAGTAGTGATGAGGCGGAGGTATACGGTGCACATGTGATGTCCGAGGCAACGGGTTGCAGCAGGAGATGTGTGTGAATAAAGTCCAGTCCTTCTGAGAGTATGGATCACCGTGGCTCTGTCTGTTCTGCACACTTCAGTGCAGCCACATGATATGAATGGGGGAAAGTCTGTATTTATCCGTGAACACGAGGAGCGTGCGCTCCCTGTGCCAAAACATAACAGAACTATTACATGATGTTTGCAGTCATGGCGATATAAACATTCATGTTATCACACTCGATCTACGCGCACATGAACCACACAGAGAAAGTGACACTGATAGGCTGGAGTACATTCGCTGTTACGCATTTGTCTCTTGGAGACGTGTGTGGTGCACACATCAGCAGAGACACTGTTGGACAAACAGCTGACCATGGCTCAGCTTCAGAGTGAAATGTGGCCAGGTCTGTAACAAGCAGGCGCTCCATAAACAAGACGCCTGGTGATAGTACACTTTAGCAAAGGGTTCAATTTCAGTGTGGGGATGAAAACTGTTAACCTTGTCCATCGTAGGCAGTTATTATCTGAGAGCCAGATGCAGTCATCAAAAGAGCCACAGGTTCCCGACCCCTGATTTATAGGCATGTGTTTGAGTAAAATAAACATTTCAGTTTCATTCTTTAAGCTGCTGCTGACTCCTGTGCTGTGGCACTAGAATGGAATGGCTGTTAACATGAGGAGATGCTGATTTCAGAAAAAATTGAAGTGGTCTCTATTTTTTTCCAGAGCATTTTAAAAATATCTAATCTTCTAGTGTTATGTCTTTTGAGTTCATGAAAAAAGGAGTGTAGTGTTAAAATTTTTGTTGAGTGTATTTGCTAAAATCTTACACACCCTGCCGTAAAATATAGCCGTCACATTTTTGACATAACGGGGTATGCAGCTACATGGAAATTGGTTGTTGACATACTTTACGTAACGCCAAGTACATTGTGAATTTTGTAAGGGCTTGTTTGCTTCAATAGGATAGAGGAACAGAGGCCCAATGCAGGAGTAGAGTGAGTGTGTGGTGAATGCGGTAGAACTAAACACTCTACCTGTGTCTACACCTGGGACACGACTGGTGTTGAACATACGCTCGTATTGGGCTGAGCACATGGGGATAGTGTGTAGGAGCATGAGCTGAAAAGCAAAAGGGGAGAGTCAAACACAGATGATTCACTAATTCACTAAAATCCCCAGAACAGACATGAGGAGGATGGACGAGGGAATGATGGGAGATTGGTTTGAGAAGGAGTTCTTAAGGAGCAGGAACGGCTGCAAGGGAAGGGAACACAAGCAAGATCCAGAAACCAGTGGCTTGCAAACTCATGGTTTTCAGCAGCACCCTTTCGGTATATGGTTCTGTTCCAGTTTTTAGAACACAACCATGAAAAGGTGCTTCTGATAATGAGGTTGGAGTCAGGGTTTCCGGTGGCTGTTGCCGCGGGTGATGAGGGTTACAGCACAAGGAGTTTGAGGGCATGGCCACCATGTGCCCTCCACTTACCGGTCTCCACACCAGGGGTGCGGGTGGTATTAAACATCCGCTCCCACTGAGCCGAACACAGAGGAACCTTGTTTGCCAGCAAGTATATCTAACGCAGCGTCCAGCACAGCAAAGGGACAAAACAGTAAAACAGAGAGTGCATGTGAGTGTATAACAAAGCAAGCTCATGCACCGGTAACTTCTTTATGCAAAACAACTAGTTTGGAAAAAGAAATCCATGCCATAGGTTACTGTACTTGACAGTGCAAATACTGTAAGTATTGTGCAAAGTACACACAGTGACATCATGCAGGTCAACAAGAAAGCTGCAAAGACGGGCAACGAAAGTGACTAAACAAATATATATTTAAAATTCTAATATTAAGCTCTGTGTTTCCGTCTAACATTGACATACAAAGGTTTAAGTCATAATTTGAGAAAGAATAGCAA
>OMNZ01070751.1:0-13506 GCA_900303255.1 Lesueurigobius sanzi | reverse complement strand
TCCAGAACGCTGCTGCTCGAGTCCTGACTAGAACCAGGAAATGCGACCATATTAGTCCAGTGCTCAGATCTCTGCACTGGCTTCCTGTTGCTCAGAGAATAGACTTTAAAACAGCTCTGCTTGTTTACAAGTCTCTTCATCGTCTAGCACTAAAGTACATCTCTGACATGACTTGTTAGAGCCGTATGAACCATCTCGGGCTCTGAGAACCTCAGGGAGTGGTCTCCTGCTGGTCCCAGAGTCAGGACTAAACATGGTGAGGCTGTGTTTCAGTTTTATGCAGCTAAAATCTGGCAACTGAAAATATTGTATCTGCATCCATCCATCCATTTTCTTCCACTTTATCCGGGGCCGGGTCGCAGAGGCAACAGTCTGAGCAGAGACGCCCAGACTTCCCGATCCACACACAACTCCTCCAGCTATTCCGGGGGGATCCCAAGGCGTTCCCAGGCCAGTTTAAAGAGATCGTCTTTCCAGCGTGGCGAAAATAAGCAATGCTTCAGCCTAGGCCTTTTCGGTCTTGTACATTGAACATTTGTTATTCCTTTGTGTGTTGTTTTTGTTTGGACTGACCGAAATAAACTAAACTAACTAACTAACTAACTAACTAACTCTCAGTGGGACATGCCCAGAACACCTCTCGAGGGAGGCGACCAGGAGGCACTCTTCACTTTTAATGTAATTAGTTAATGACCATATTTCTTCTTGTAATTTTATGAAATTGTGAAGCACTTTTTGCTTGTGTATGAATTGTGTCCTACAAAGAAATTTGCCTGATCTTGCTCATAAAATATACAAATTTATAATATAGAGTATATCTTCAAAATCAACTAAAGCTGCAAAAACTGCTGCTTGAGTGTAATTGCTTATAAAGATATAATAATGTAATTTTTTCTGCACTTTTACAATCTCAATCACAGTGACTAACATTAATAGATTTTGCCATTTTGCATAATTTGATGGTTTGCAAAAAGATTGCTTGATCATTAGTCCCACTAAATATCGAAACATACATTTTTGCTAACAATCTCTAAACAAGCTCCACCCCTAGACCTGATGATTTGAATTTGAACTATAAATATGATAGTTGGAGGTGAGCAACCAAAACAAAACCATTCATTCATTGTTTCAAGATGTAGTTGATGGGGGAGCTGGATTTGAGTGGCGCGTGGCCCGGTGTCATAGCTGAAGACAAATGTGGCAGTGTTTAGTGGTTCTCTTGCGACCTTCATCCGCCTTTGCTCCGTCCGCACCACATCATCAGCAGTGGGACACACGGCCGTCATCATATTTCAACCTGCTACTGCATCTTCCTTTCGCCTTTTCTTTTAAACAAGCCTGCAGGAACCAATTAATCGCAGCCGCCACGAGGGTCATAATTAGGGAGTGTTTAACTGAATCCAAACATGTCTGCTCTTTGCTCCACTGTAACTGAGCCTCCTGGTCGGGATGTAAACAGAGGCTTACGTACTCGGCGCACACGTTCTTGAATGTTAAATTATAAATATAGAATTTCAGTGTACGATATTAAAAAGATATGTGCTTTCATTTTTCACTCTCACTTAAAGGAAGTAGAGAAGTGGTTTTCAAACTTTGGTACATACTTTCATAAGAGATTGTTGTATTTATGCTTTAGACATGAAGATTCATCTGTCTCTGCCTGGATGATTGAGGATTCCTGTTTTTTGATCCTTTGTAATGGATAGAAGTTAGGTGTTTTTCTATTGTAGACATGTTCTACAGTTTAGGTAGGATTTTGTCCAATTTAGGTCCATTCTAGACACGGTTTATTCCTGATTGGATCTTGATCTAGGCCTGATGGTACTTGGAAGGTCAAATATTTGATGAGGTGGTTCTTGTGTGAAAAGTAAATTGTCCAGACAAAAAGGTTTTGAGTGACAAAGAGCCTTTTTCTAGTTACCTGGTGGTTTGTGAAATCAATATGATACCAATAACAAAGAGAATGGAGCTGTTTTTGTGCAAGCTCAATGTTTTAATCTTTTGGCCATTTTTCATAGAATATGAATGATAACACAAAAATCTTCTTTTCACTCATGGTTAGTGGTTGTGAGAATCCATTAATTGTCAAAGAACTGAGTTTACTCTTTTGAAATCATAATGAAACAGAAACTACTCAAATATCCCTGATCTAACATTAACATGACCTTCAACAACTGCCAGGAAAATTGTTCAGGAGCAAAGAAAAACTCTCTTCAGCTAAAATACAGGACTCTCTGAAAAAAATGTATGTTTGTTTCTAGATGCACAATATGTAAACTTTTGATCAGGGACAGCTGGCTAGTTACTAGTTGAAAAGTGAAAACAAACAGGTTTTTTGACAATAAATGGCTTCACGCAACCACTAACCATGAGTGAAATAAAGATTTTTGTGTTATCATTCATATTCTATAAAATGTATAAGTTTACCTGCCCTGACATTGTACCAGGGGATGTAAACTTTTGAACACAACTGTACAGTAAAGGGAAATGCATACAGCATGTACAAAGTTATAAGAAGTGGAGACAAAGGATGATGGTCTGGTTGTCACTGTGTCGCCCTTAGATTTGTTCTGATAATAAAACAGTTAAAGGCACTATACCTGATTTTTACCTAGAAGAGGAATTCAATTAGTTTAGTCTTCCTTTAGTAAACTCAGACATTTGTGGAAATATAACATCTTTATATAAAGCATAAAAAAATATATTTCATGAGTTTACAGGTCACTTTTCTGGCATTTTTGTGACAGTGACCCAAAAAAGTGACCCCGCTAGTTTTAAAATGTGCTCATAAACTCATCTCTGAAAAAATGGGATTTTAGCAATATGTTAGGAAAGTTAGTTGTGGTCCAAAAACACATTCCTATCAATTGAATTTACTTGCTCCTTCTTTCAATGTTTGTAATAAAAAAAATCAGGCATATTACCTTTAAGAGTGAATATGTAACATGATAGTTAAATAAACAATTAAACAGTGCTTTGAATTTTTTTCTAAATGCCTCCAAGTGTGAACAACTTATTGCTATTGATGAAGCTCTCAGCTCTAAATTGATTAATGACTTATTTTTTCAATAATATAAATAGGTTTAGATAGCGATGTTATTGTTATGATGCATTTGAAAAAAACACTCCATATGAACTATTAAAAGTTTTTTTTAACAGATGTTGTATAAGAACTTCAATACAATTACGTCATTTCATCAAAACCCTGACTATCAGATTCAAAATAAAGAGAACGAGTGCACAGAATGATGTTATCTGGCTGATAACCTAAACGTTGGCTGTAAGTCTATACTGCAGTTGAATCCCTTCTACCACTTGGCAGGCATCAAGAACTGAGGTTGCTTTATTGGTTTTCTAATTGGTGCCAGTTTCCATTTTCATTTCCAAAAATTGCAGTGGTTGTGCTCCTCCGGTGTGTGTGTGTGAGGCCGTGTGCGCGAGGGAGCAGAGCGTGAGTGGGGCAGATATAGCTCTGGCCTGGCGCATGTGTCGGCGCATGCACCGAGACGACGATGACTGTTTGTGCTTTGTTCTGTTGTGTAATGACTCATCAGTGATTGGCTAAGTTGATGTGGTCAGCAGCGGAGGAGCGCCTTTACAGTAAGTGCATCAATGGAAAAGGAGCGTCCCGAGAGGAGAGAGAAGCCGAGGCCGGGGAGCGGGGAGTGGGGGCTCGCTGCAGCATCGGAGAGCACAGCACAGAGATCGTTCTTCCAATTGTAGGAGTAAATTACACTAAAATAAACAAAACTCACCACAGTTGTGCACATGAAGCCACCATGATGGAGCAGCTTGAACGAAAAAAGAATCGCGGAGTTTTGCATAAACACACGTGCAGGGGCTGCAGGAAAAGTAAACAAGACAGGGAGATTTTTGGCTGAGAAAGATCTATCACTTCAGAAAGAAAATGTACAAGGGGAAAAAGCTAGTCACAATTAGCAACAAAATATTC
The DNA here is from genome assembly GCA_900303255.1 of Lesueurigobius sanzi. NCBI lineage: Eukaryota > Metazoa > Chordata > Actinopteri > Gobiiformes > Gobiidae > Lesueurigobius > Lesueurigobius sanzi. Next base: position 9,554 of record OMNZ01070751.1, on the reverse strand, counting down.
TGTGCATATTTTAGAGCAGTCGTTCAGAGTCCACGGTTTCGCTTTCCTCTCTAGATAAAACAACTCACTCCATTAAAAAGGCTTTGTAAGTTTTAGAACTGAAAATGCCCTTGATTTGAGTAGGTAAGTTACAGAAATATGCCAATTTGTGCACTTAATTTGAACTTATCAAGAGATCACTCGTCGCAGTGTAGGATTAAAAGAAGCGTCATCATAGATCAGTTTTGTGTGTTACCAAGCCGGCAAACTGTAAAAAGGTAAACACTGGTGGTTGGTCTGGCCAAATAAGATGCTTCTCAGCAACTCCTCATCCTGATTGAATTTAGAACCACTGTGAACAGTCTAGATTTCTTCTTCTTAGCATTTCTTTATTACCATCAGCCACAAAAGAGTTATTTAGTAGTAGGAGTAGTTTATTTAGGGGGGAAAGGGACACAAAGCAATTCCTGTAAACTTCAGGACTTATCAGGACATAATTCAAGTAAAGCTTCTACAATTAGAGCAACACAATCCCTTCCAAAAAGAACAAAATCATTTCAAAACTGATAACAGTATCAGCATCTGTCTATACACAGAGGAGATTTACATTTTTCTCTGCCATTTGCTTCCTTTAAGCAAACATGTAATGATTTTCAAAAACAGTGAACCTAAGCCTTTACAGTACATATAGCATTTTTTTATTCATCGTCCAGGTTATTCCATAAACTAAACCCTCTTAGAGAAACGCACCTACTTTTTAAATTTGTTCTTGCCCTGTTTTGTTTTTTTTTACATCCCAGTACGTCTTCGGCCTGTGGTTCTCAGCTGGTGGGTCGGGGCTCAAAAGTGGAACATTTTCAGTGGGTTGCCAGCGTTTTCACAAGGGATTTTTCTTTCACTAGAGTTCTTTCCAGTCTGTTAAAACAACTGCCTCTTCTACACTTCAACTACAGAGTACAGATGAAGATTGAGGAATTTTTGCCTACGATGGACAACTCCTGTATGACTGAGAACCTACACAAATATTAAAACAGCTGTTACTAAGTTGTTTTGACTCTGGTTTCAGATGTATGTGTCTTAACTGCTTCTTCTATATAAATGTGTACCATCTATATCACAAATTCAATTCTGTTTTAGGTCATGGCTTGTCATCCTAGACCGATGGTGGGTCCCAATGCCCAGAGGAAAATGTTTTTGCTGAAATGTGTCTATTCTTAAGCTCATGGAGACAAAGGGTGATTCTCATTTTAGTTTTATCTGATTTTCTTTCTGATTTGTTTCTCCTAAAATTCACTCGGAGCAACAGATGAGACCAGAGTGTGAGACCGACTGGAGACGGCTTGGAGAATTTGTTTTAATGCCGCAATAATGGAGACAAAAACAGTTTAAAAAAAGCCAATGTGGAGAAAGAAATATCAAGCTTGTAAATTCAAAATGTAGTTTAGTGAATACTTTCGAATGTGCCACAAAATATATTACAGGGTTTCTACAGCAGCAAAGCCAAACAAAGCACATTTTGTCTTTACTTTTTTAACTGGATTCAATGTTATTGCTGCATGAAATGTAAGACTATAGCAAGAAAAATATGAGAAAAGAACAAACAACCTTAAAATTTGATTATTTTCAGTTTAATCTGAGATCTCTCTGGTGTCTTTGACATTAAACGTGACAAGGAGACAAAAAAAACAAAGCTCAAAGTGGTCTAGGAGAAAGGAATGAGTTATTATAGCGATCTCTTTTTGAAATATCCTTTAATCAGGGTGAGAACCACTGCAAAAAGTGGTATCTTGATAGGTTTATAGTATATTTGACCTGAATTGGAGTAATTCTGACTTGTCAAGTAAATATTCTGCCAAAGCCAACATGTTTGCACTAAAATTAGAAGTATTATCTAAGTTTAAATGCAATATACTGTATATTATATTAGGCGACAGAAAAACCCCACCGTCCCCTTTCCTATAAATCGTGTCATTGTTTATTTTTTCCCTTGTACATGCCGCTTCATCCTGCTTCTCTGGATGAGGAAAACCAAAAAGACCACTTGCCCACAGGCTCCGGCTTCGACATGTGCCGTAAATGTTTTTTCAGGTAACTCACTGCAGGCGTGGCTGAGTAACAGAGGATCCACTCCCCACTCCACTGCGCCCACAATGACCCATTATAGCCGCTCTTCCCCCGTAAATGTGATAATTATACGCTTGCCTATTCACGGAGCAGCACAAATACACAAACCAAGCTGCCACTGTTTATTCTCCCATAATCTCCCTTTTATTTCCTACAACACTTAGTAAGACCATTATAAACCAACGCCATTAGGGAATTTCCTCTGGGTTACACTGCAAAAAGTCATCTTTAAGTAAATCTTGTGTATTACATGTAAATTAAGATTCTTATTCTATCAAGTCATTTGAACCCATGCTTGATTTTTTAGCTTCTGTAGCTATTTTGATGGAAGAGTTAATAATAATGTATATGTATTCTTTATTCTCCTCGTATGTATGCCGAGATACGTGTGTGATGGTGTCCAAATATGCATAACATGTTGAGTGTAGGTGCAGTGATGTGTGTCAGAGCTGGCGGGCCGGAGAGCCATTGTGCAGCGGCGACCACAGGGGCCTCCTCCCCCCCCCCCGAAACCCACCACAACAAAGGCCAATTAAACGGCGCTGCCTTGCCAGCTGAGGAGCCCGACCGCCGGCCACACTTCCACAAACAGGCAGATCTGTTTAAAACCAAAAGGAGAGAAGCAATAAAAGCAACCTACCGAGAGCGACCCCCCCCCCTCCTACCCCCGTGATTCAAAACAGAAGGTACCGCCGTGCAGACCCCAGTCACTGCCAGAGCTCAGACTGCATTACCGTCACGGGAGCAGCTCATCGTTATAGGATTGTTTGATAAAGTTTTCACCGATCACGCGTGTTACCAAAATTGATCTTGACTGCTGGCCTGCACAGCTTGTTAACCAATAAACGCCACCAAAAGACGCTGTTGTGTATATAGGAAACTGGTCCTAAATTATTTTAAATAGTTACTGTATATGTTCATTCATTTTTGATTGGATACATTTTTAGTCAACATCCAGCAGAATCCAGCAACAAAACATTTCAAAAAGATCTGGACTAAGTTCTTAAGTTGAAGCTGTTTCACCTCAAATCCAGGAGGTTTTGTCACTGCACATACAAGCTGAATTAACATATTCATTTCTCCAATTGTGTCCAGTGAGCTTAATTTCCCTTTGGTTCATTATTGGGATAAAATGATGGTGTGCAACTGTATTTAACTTAATAAGAAGACATTAGTTTTACACTTAAATATATTTCAGTTATACTAAATCATGTTTTTTGGACATTGCCATATTGATATACTACATCCACATCCTCTGTGATGGTTACTACAATAGCCACAGCTGCCCTGGGGTAGACTGAAGAGTAGATGCCAATAAGCACCATCAGAGCCTCCTGACCCATTGTTATGACTTGACGTATCCCTTCTGTGTAGCACAGAGGTTTCATAAGGATAGTGTATTTGTCAGAGTTTGTTGTATGTTCTTTCCAATGACAGACTGCTTCTCGACAGGATGCTTACATCGAACTATCCTTTTGTTTGTTTAAACTGCCAAGGATCCTTTCATGGATTAGAGCCTTTTCTTTACCACATTAAACACTGAAAATGACAGCACAAAATATGTTTTCATACTCAGCCTCCACCAGGTGGATGTCCTGTCTGTGTTTGACTAGTTTCTCTGACAAATGTTCAAATTTAGGGAAAACAGTAGATAGTGTTATTCAATTGTCTTAATGTTGAGATCCAGTAGATTTTACAGAGTATGTTATTTTGTTCTGCCTGTCGTACTTTGTGCCTCCAGCAGAGGGCAGAATGCAGCGACCTGTGGTGTGGAGGGAGCAGCGGTCCTTGCCCCGCCCAAAGCGGTCCGGATCGACCTGGTTGAGCGTGGGCTGCCTCGCGGTGTCTCTGGTCAGGCAGCCTGGAGCCCTTGGGCGCTGGCAAGGGGCGCGGGCGTCCGGGAGGGGCCCCCTCAAAAGCCATGTACGGGGGCCACACCCACACGGCCATTACCATGGAGGCTGTTCTGGGCTTCTCCCGAGGCCTGCCATTTTTAGAGCAGCAACACAGTAGACCACATGCTGTGGCTTAGGCCTGTGGGGGAAGGACGGTTTGTTCTTTATTTTAAGTCAAAGCGCCACGCTCTTTGGGAGAATTCTACAGTCGCAGGCCGTTAGCGGAGAAAATTGTTTGGCACTTCCTCCATGCTTTGTGATTAAAAGTCTGTCCCATTGCAAAAAAACTTCACTTCTTTTGTATATTTAAATGAAATTAAATTTCATATTGAAGTCTGCTTCTGTTTTAGTTGTGTGGTTTGGTGTTTCTCCAGATCACAGAGGAAGAAATGATGTGGAAGTATTAGACTTGGGTCCAAGATCTTGTGAAACATGAAGTTGGGTTGCTTCAGTCCTGTTCAGTCTCAGTTTTTCAGGAGCCTGTGTGGGTGAAGCGTTGGGTGGTCCAAAGCAGAAAGGACTTGAGCTTCCTCTTGCACACACATGGTGTGGCTTGGCCTTTTTGTTTTCATTTTAGGGGTTTTAGGTTTAAAAGTAATAAAGTGTCTTTAGGTACGGCGTGCTTATTTTACCTACCTATAAGGCCTTCTATTTCTGCTGTGGAGCCCAGCCCTCGCTCACCACACTTTCCAAGTTTCTTCCTGCTGCGCATTCAGACTTTGAACCTTTTGCATCATGTTCACTAATAGCTTTTAAAAGCAGCTTTAACCCAACACTCCTCCTGTTTCCGTCGTGGACATTTTCTCCTTGATCATCAGGAAGTCTCCTCGTCAGGCTCCTCTCCATCAGAGGAAGCACAAGTCAAGCTCACTTCACTTCTGTCCCGCAGAATCACTCCAAAGACGACATCCGATACTCTTGGTCACTGGTCGACAAACTCAACGTTCTGAGCCGCTGCAGATACGATCTCCCGCTGGGCAATGTGTCTCTCATAAATGATGATCTTTCCAGTGCTCGGACCACATCGTTATGGCACTAAGACAAGAGATGTAACTCTGAGTGGTGGGCTTATGAGGCTTTGTCTTGTAAGAAGACCACAGAGACCAAAAATACTGTTTAATGCAGCTTTCTCTAAATAATTCCATCTTGGGTAAATGCAAAAGAGAAAAATACTTTAGAAATATACTACATAGTATTTATAGTTAGTCTGTAAAAGAGGCTATACTTATAACTTAAGCATATCTACTAAGTTTGAATAGCCTTCTTAAAGTTTTGCACTTGTCTATTTTACACATGATTAATACAGAATCTAGTGTATTGTGTGAGCTTTAATTATTGTTCGGAATTGCGTGTATTTTGTTTCATGCCATGTATCATGTGAACTAGTTATTAAAATAGTGTGCAACACAGGGTGTTTGGGATATTAGGTAACTAGAACACATTCAACCTTTGATGGATGAGAAAAGGTTAGTGCTAGATAGTCTGCTCGGGAGGGACAGTCTGCTGTAGTTTTGAATAGATCTATGAGTTGGTTTGTCTGAAAATATACCTAAACCTAAACCTAGCCCTAACCCCACCATAGCAATAAAAAAAACATAGTTTATTTTTATCATGAAATCTCAAGTTTCATAGCAGAAATTGGCTTAGGCTACTGTTGAAAAGGTTGATAACAATATTTAAAGGGACTCAACGGAGGTTGTCCATTTTCATACTCGTGACTGCCACCTCTGGCCATCCGCATAACTGCAGTCTCCATGTTAAGCTCGTGAATGACTCCTGCCTCGGCCAGAGCACGCAACTTTAGAGTGACAGTGCAGGCTTACAGCGGCAATTGAGTGGGATAGTTGTGGGCTCACAGTACAGCGTGGGACATTGCTGGAGCATGTAGGGGGTGGAAAATATATTATTTTTTACATTTTAACTTCAGTAGAGTCCCTTTAAGACGAGACGCTGCAGCTGAATAGGGAAAACAATGTAATTGAGTGATGTCAATTTGAAACATTTACTGTATATTACATGACATAAATATAAGAAAATAATTGTTTTCAGTCATTTCATGTTTTTATGTAAAAAATAAGGCCTATACTTTTGCCAATGAAATCTAAATAACGCATAGAGACAGGTTTAATATTGTTATATATTATATAATATATATAATATATTTTGTATATTAGTTACAAAGATTTGTTCAGAGGAGATTTTGTATATCACATGTGCGAGAAACTGGACACAAAGTTGTCAGGAAGTCAGTACGGTAGTTTTAAGGTAGTTTTTTGGGGAAGGTGCTCTTTGGCATTTGGGGAACAGAAACTATAGAGAAAAAGAATTACAATCTGGGAGGAGTGCCTTGGTTCTTCGTTTTTCTCCATTTTGTGTATCATGTTTAGTTTTTGAATAAACTAGTTATAATGAATAAGTCTGTAAAAAAAATGTTTGTTAAAGTTTAAAACTCAAAAATCAGGCTTGGTATTAAATAGTGAAAAATCCCTCTGAACAAATCTTTAGAATATTGTTATGTCTGGAAAGCTTGGAGTCTGTCAGTGTCATTTCAGTTGCAATTTCCCATAATAGTTCAATGGGGAATAATTACACTCCCTATTGTAAAGATTTGGTCTCTTATTTGAAAGTATAAATGTTAGGAGAGAAAGCTGTCCCACAATCTGAAAATTGATCAAATGTAGTTTTGCCTGCAGTGTCTCCCCTTAATCAGTGGTATTTTGTTGTCTATATTGGTAAAGAACAAAATATAAATAGTGCATGAGTGTAAAGTATTGTGGGCGCTGAAGGAAAATATGGTAACAGGGAGTCAATGAGTCCAATTAGAGAAGGTTCAAGTCACCAAAGGCAACTACTGGTGGCACACAGCACATGGAACACATCACATGCTGCTGGATTCGCCTGCATGAAATAAAATAAGCCAAAGAAGAAAACCTCAATTCAGTGTCTTTAAAAAGCCCTGCACTCGTTTTGGCAGAGCTCCACAAAGACTGAGCTCCCACCCCTAACCTCAGGCCAGCTGCTGCTGCAGAGGCTGGGGGCCGCGCTCAGTGTGAACCAGCGACAGCAGAAGTGACACTGTAGAGCTAACAATTCCAATACAAACTCTAAATCTATTTCCGCTTGTGTAAATGGTGAGTGCCTGTTGTTCTAGTCGTAATTTGTTTCCATGTAGAGTATTACCAAGAAACCCGAATATATTCAAGTGTAAATTTTATAGCCTTTTTAAATCGGCGCTTTGGAAAAACAGAAAATGGATTTTCCAAACAGACTTTAGAGCTGACATTCCCGAAGTTCAGAGCGTCGAAACCCCCCAGTGAAGTAAATTCAATCAATTTAAAAGAAAATGGTTTTCTTAATGTATTTAGATTAGTGCTGTCAATCAATTTAAATATTAAACCTGATTAATCTCATGAATGTCGCGATTAATCACAAATGAATCACATATTTTTATCTAAATGTCTCTTGAATTATCCTTTTAATACTCTTATCAACATGGAAAAGTCGCTATGCTTGCTTTGTGCAAATGTTTTTTTATTGAAAACGTGTAGTGTTGTATTTCACTCTGACATTCATACAGTTTTTACTAACGACATTCGTGTAGGTTCTCAGTCGTACAGGAGTTGTCCATCGTAGGCAAAGATTCTTCAGTCTTCATCTGTACTCTGTGTTACAGTGTGGGACGTTTCGATCTTAGTCCAAAGATCGCCATCAGCTTAATAACGACTTGAGCACGCTCGTGGAAAACACCTATTCCTACTTAATATGGCTCGGTAGCTCTCTATTGTCTCACCCTGGGCTAAGTTCTAAGGCTGTTGACAATTCCCTATGGCCCTGCACCACCCAGTAGTCCTGCACTTCAACTACAAAGTACAGATGAAGACTGAAGAATTTTTGCCTTTACTAACTACAGTCGAGTTATAAAGAGCACATCATTTTTGTATATGTTATTATTGCATTATTAACCATTAACCTCACTCTCAGTTGGCTGTGCCTTGTTGAATCACCAGTTTAATAGGGTAAATCCATCACTCTGCTTTATTTTCTCACTGTGCCAAGTTTGTTTATCATGTGTCTGTCAGTTTAATTAGGCTACCATGCGCCAAATGCATGAACAACAAGCACTAAACCAGCTCACACGCTATAGCCTAGTTGGGACTATATGATGATGAAAATAATGACGCAGACATAGATCTATCAGGATGAGAGCATGTTACTGACCTGAGGAGAGAGGCAGAGAAAAAGAGCAGCTTCACGCGTCGTAAGGTAACTGTTGCTCCTGTATGGGCCACTTTAGTCCAAAACTCATGTTTCGTTTGACACAATTATGTTGTCCATGATGTGGTGAAAGTAAAGCCTCGTGACAGTTTCTTGCTTCCCCCGTTTGATTGACAGGCAGCTGTTGCGCAGCTTACATGTGTTGCTTTAAATGTGTGCGGGTTCGGGATGGAAAATTGAGACCCAGATTTTGTAATATTTATTCACCTTATTCAGAAAGTTGCAATGTGCACCGCTATCTTGTGTTTATGGTGAAACTGCAGGTCTGACTTGAGCTGATATTGGTTTGGATTTTTGTTGTTGGTGAAACATGTAACATTTACAACAAACTGCTGAGTAAATATATCCACCAGCTTTAGAGTTCCTCACAGACAATTAGACAATTATAGTGACAATATCCCTAAAAAGTTATTTTAGGTGACTTTTCTTATGTCGTCCTTCCACTGAAACTAAACCTGAGCCACACAAACGTATTTCCTTTAAGTTTTTTTTGTGAGTTTTTTGTTAAATGGTAAATGGTAAATGGTCACATTTTATATAGCGCTTTTCTACCTGCTTTTAGGCACTCAAAGCGCTTTACATCAAGGAACCACTCACCCATTCACACTCTCATTCATACACCAGTGTACGCAGACACGGGAGGCAAGGTGGGTGAAGTGTCTTGCCCAAGGACACAACGACAGTGTACACCTGCGGGGATCGAACCGCTAACCCTCCGATTACAAGACGACCCGCTCTACTACTTGCGCCACTGTTCGCCTGTTCATTCCCATTTTATTTTCTTCACTCTCTTACATTGACAACAATGGAAATCCCAGCTCACAGGAAGTGCTAATACAAACAGGAAATGCTTTTACAACAAAAGTGGGCGGGGCAGAATCAGGTGAATAGCAACAGTGATTGTAATAATTATTATATTTTAGCTCTGAGCACATTACCACCTCTCAAACTTATACGCGCTCTACTTTTTAATAAAATAATATTTCTTCATAAAGATGAATTATAAGCCGCAATTCACAACTCGCAGGGTCACTTTTTAGGATCACTGTCACATACAGTGAAGAAAGTAAGTATTTGAACACCCTGCTATTTTGCAAGTTCTCCCACTTAGAAATCATGGTGGGGTCTGAAATGTTCATGGTAGGTGCATGTCCACTGTGTGAGAGATAATCTAAAAAGAAAAATCCAGAAATCACAATCTATGATTTTTTAACAATTTATTTGTGTGATACAGCTGAAAATAAGTATTTGAACACCTGTCTATCAGCTAGAATTCTGACC
>OMNZ01070748.1:3504-22565 GCA_900303255.1 Lesueurigobius sanzi | reverse complement strand
AGAAAAATGTGCTCTTAAAATAATGAGCGTAAATAATTCAAGCTCTTAAATTCAACAGGAGGAAGTCAGTGTGACATATGCAGTGAAAAATTCGCAGTAAAGTTCCTGGACATCGAAACCTGAGCAATCGATCCAGAGTCAAAACCAACCTCTGGTTCAACAGGAAACTGTACAAGGACCAATCAAAATGTTCAGATTTGACTTGTTAAAGCTTGACTTGTTAAAGCCTGAACTCTGTCTTTCTCATTTGTTGATCCCGCCCACAAAAGACATCGACCAATAGGAAACATCTTGTCTCGCCTTTTCAGTCTCGAGAATTCTCGAGATTGCTTAGGTCTTGACGTCCAGGAACTTGACTGCGAATTTTTTCACTGCGAATTCCACACTCTGAATTTCTGCTGTTGAATTTAAGAGCTTGATTTTTTTTTACATTTAATTTTTTAAGGGTGAATTTTTCTCTTTGAATATTTTTCTACTGTGAATTTTACACTTTGAATTTAGTCTGTTGTATTTGGTGGATTGAAAAATAATAAAACGAATATTTAAAAGGTGAAATTTTCAATTTGAATGTAAAACATTGAACTGAAAATTAAGTGACTGAAGTTTGGAGACAAAAAAATTCAAAGATGTTTTTTCAGTGTTAAAAAAATTCAAAGCGTGAAATTCAAAGACATTAAAAATTCACAAAGTGACGACACAAAAATTCTTCCATATACTTTCCTCTCATTACTCCACTAACTGGACAATAAACTGGCTATAAAAGTCATAGGTTTACAGTGAACATATGGCAAATTGACTGTTTTGTCAAAGAGTTCAGTTCTGGACCAGAGTTTTTCCCACTGCGGACAGGAGAAGAGCAGGACGGTCTGCTCTTCTCGCTGTCTGGAGCAGAGACCTTGTATATAGGCTTTTATAGTTAAGTCAGCTCAGCCTGTTTTATACAGACCAGAAGCAACAGAAATTAATATAAATGTCATAAAAACATGTCCTTGTCTATTACAGTGATTGGCACTGGCCTACTCACTGCCACAACAGTCTGGGAAAATGCCTCATGTCATCTGCATTGAAGCAACAAATGTAGTTGAGGCAAAACTCTCATAATGGCACATAATATGCAGAAAGTAGCCATTTATTATTTTTGAAAGGTAAAGAACTGTCTTTCTATACTTGTGATTTGACAAATATGCCACGGACTGTGTGCCCTACATTACTCTATACACTGCATGTCCCTGGACTCTGTGGATATAAGTTTATCATTGTCATACAGTAATTCAGAATGTAATGTGGCTGTAAGTCCCTCAGTGACCAAGTGTCACGGTGTCTACACAGAACATGCTATAAGCCCAACCACTGTACAAGGAGCAGCCATTTAACACAGGAATAAGCCAATTATCTTCATTGGGTAGGCAAATTTACAAAAGGCTTTACTGCTTTATTCCAGCAGGACCTCCACCTCAAGGATGCTCTCTTGTACTTGTAGGATCCTCTGTCACAGCCACACGCACACTCCTGCTTTTGTGGTCCAAGAAACAACCGTTTTTAAATGAAGACTCAGATAGGCAGGAAAAATCTTGAAATGCAACTATTCAAAAGGAAGACGCCTAATTTTTCTGGGTGTTACAAATGTAATTTACAAATGCCAGCTACACTCATCTGCACCTTTTGTGGCAAAGCTTATTAAAGTCTTCCTAAATTGTGTTAAACCACAAAGAAATAATTTAAGTGGCTACAGTTTAGTGCATTCAATTTCATGTGTGCTTAAGAACTGAGAGAGGAGGAAAATGAAGTCAGAGAATTGATGTAATTAAAAACGTGCACTGTCATATGCAGAGATATACGCAGTGGAACAAATCACCTCAAGTTATATTGAAAATTATGATTGAAGATATAATGCACTGTGAGTGCCAGTGCATAAATACTGGTCCTCTTTTGCGGGTCTGTTTGATGTGACTATCTAAGGATTTACCCTCGTTATTCTAGTACATGGAAGCAATGCAATCTCAGCTTTGACTGATATGATACACTTTGATGTGTTCTTCCTCGACACCTCCCACTAACATGACTCAATCTTCAAGAAATCTTATTAACAGGCTTGTTTAGTCTGTTAATAAGCTGTTATTTTCAATGTGACACATTTTGGTGAGTACATGAATTCATCTTCTGCCGTTGCCGCTTAAAGTGGGGGTATGTAATAAATAACGCACTAATGTCCAAGTCCATTTTGCATAATAACACCCTTTTAAGAATGGTTGGGTGGTTGAAACCTATAGCATCTATAAACATGAGAAAGATGATGTTTCTTTTTCTTTTCGAATCAAAGAAGCTATTTGACTGGTTTTAATTTGCAAACCTCAAAGACTGCTGTAAACAAATCCCATTGAATAGATACAGCTGGACAATTAATTGACTTAAGTTTCTCTTCTTCACAGGGCCAGGGTTGTCAACTGAAGTCTCGTGAGATCACACAAGAAGCCGTCAGGCGTCTAAATCAAGTAATAGTCCAGCAGTATACATTCAATGCACTTTGCTTATGTATCATCCTGGATATCTGCCGTTCCTATTTAGTAAAAGACTGGAAGAATAAAGCCTGCTAACCTTGTAGTTTGTACTGCTGTAAACATGGTCAGAAACACATGACATTCTTGTTTTACAGAGACAGTGGCGCAGATGGTAGAGCGGGTCGTCTCATGATCGAAAGGTCGGGGGTTTGAATGCCGGCTCCTGCAGGTGCAGACTGTCGTTGTGTCCTTGGGCAAGACACTTCACCCAATGCCTATGTGTGAGTGGTTGGTGGTGGTCGGAGGGACCGTTGGCGCAGATGTGAGCAGCCACGCTACTGTCAGTCCACCCCAGGGGAAACTGTGGCTACAATAGTAGCTTACCACCATCAGCATGGCGTGAATGAGCCCCCCTCCCTTTCATGTGTGAAGCGCTTTGGGTGTGACTGTGTCATATGAAAAGCGCTATACAAATAAGATTCCCTTTCCACCTTCCAGTCTCAAATGTAAATCCTCCAGAATGTGTAAAATGTGTACTGTGAACTAACTCTTGATTTTAATATAGCAAATTTAAAGGTTATTTTGTATCCTTCATAAATTGCAAGACATGAAATTTCCTACTGGATATGAAAAATGTATAATAAGATATGTGTGTGTAAAAGTGAATGGCAGACAACATCTAGCATTTTTTTCATTGGCAGGTTCATGAAACATATTCCTTTTTTGAATTAACGCCTTCCCCTCCAGAAATTTAGCACAAATTTGTTCTTGAAGCATTACCTGGCAACGAACATTTCTCCACAGAAGATCTCACACACTGGCAATCTTCCAATTGATTTGACAGCTAATACTCCTACGCACCTCATATTTGCGCACCTGTCACGAGCACACATAAAATCATTAAAAATCTTGTTAGTGGGACCTACCAAATGGTAAAAGGGATATTAATAATCATTATCTAGCCCTGTTGGCTGGAATTCATCTGGTGATAGGAAATAGTAGGTAAAGTAAGGGTTCAGTTTGCTCCAGTACTTGCACTACAGTGGCACACAAGCCCAATAAGCCAAAGTCGCTTTGTGCCATTGTCTGGCTTTCGTCCCAGTTCTCTGGCTTTCAACACACTAGGACATGAATGTAAATACGAAGAACACACACACACACCAATAAACACATTCAGCCCCGAGCAGCCTCTCGTCTTTCTCTATAATAATGTCTCCAGTGATGCGTGCTACTGTGCTTTCACTCTCCTTCATCCCACCCATCGGAGTAGCCGTCCAGAGCAGCGCGCACCAATCTCACCGTCCCACTCTGAATCTAAGTCCACCACTCCATCAGCAACCCGGGCTCCCTGCTGGCTGCAGATAGAGAGAAGGCTCAGCTTTACTCCGAGTGTATGGCTGAATACAAGAGAAAATGGATTTTAGGGAAAACTGAAATAATGCATGGGGAGTAAAATAGAACACACTGGGAAGACATGACAAGTGTCTTTTTTCACTCTTCACGGTGTAAAACGAAAACTTTATGGCCTCAGATCAGTGGTTCTCAACTGGTATGGTGTCGGGACCCTCCATCACTCTGGATAACAAGCTGCGGCTCCAATAAGTATTAAAATTGTTACATATGTAATGTAGAGAAGAGAGAAAAGGACTTTGCACATCAAATCCTTAGGGCATATGCGTAGGAGACGAGCGAAGAACCCAGGCTTTTTGCCTGAGGAAGGTCGTAGTGCCAAAACGTTGACTATGTCTTAAATAAATATACTTTGCAAGTCAGGCAGTGTGCGGGATTTCTTAATTTGCATATGTAATGTAAAATACTGTAGAATAATTAGATGGATGTAAAAAGTTTGAGTAGAACAACAGGGATCAGCGTCATCAAAAAAACGCCTTCCCCTCCAGAATAATAATAAAGCCTTTATTCATACATGGCTATACATTACCATAACGGTAATTATTTTTACCTTGTCTAGCCATGTATGAATTAAGGCCTATGTCTATTGTTTGTCAACTTTTGGAGTGCCTCAGCTTTTTTTAAATGTAAAATACTGTATTTTCCCTACAAGATATTAAATAAGCCTAAAATACTTTATCAATATTGAAAGATGTTCTCTGGAAAAGGCTTGCAACCCATGTAAATGACTCTGCGGCACACTTCTGGGTCCTGACCCACCAGTTGAGAACCACTGCCCTAGATAATTTCTGAATAAATGTGCATGTAATACCCGAGTATAAAGAGTAATTCAATATGCTTCTTACTAATATTGACATTAGTAATCAAAATGATACAGTACAGATACTCTTACATTCACATATAGGGACTACTATTGTCACACCATAGATAGACGTAGTACTTTCAATACAACGGTTGCTACTCCCCTCCCCAGTATTAACAAAACACCTGTATTCCCTTCTGCAACTGCTGCTACCAAACAACCTTGACCACCTACCAACAACAAAAACTTGACCAGAAACCATAATATGCTCATTTTGTCACTAAAAATACAGCATTTTGATCAGTTGATTTCACTTAATTTCCTGTGATTTTTTGATTAATCGCGTACACATTGAAATGGTTTAAGATGTGATAGCAAACAACCTAGACCGCTGACAGCTATACCCATTTAGACTTGATTATGTATACATAAAAACAAACCTCTATCATTTCATTGTGCATCTGTGACATTAGAAAACATTATTAATTTTTATTTGAAACTTATTCTGCATGAAATCTTATGTATAGCAAGCAGCATACAAGCGGGCATTGTGTGTGAGAGTAATCAGACCGTGACCGACTCTGCAGCACCATCTCAATGCCCCCATAGAGACACCACTGCGCCACGAGACACAGCCATTTCCTCCAAATGACTGTGCCCCCCCCTCCTGTCTATTAGCGTCAGGGACAGAACAGCTCTATGTCCCCACAAACCATTGCTCTGGCTGGGTCATCATGTCCCGATTTAACCTGTCTGTGGACACTGGAGACGTGGTCAAGCATGGCCAATGATAGAAGGGGAGGCGTGAAGGTTTCAGAGGCAAATCCAGACGTCGCAGGGATATGCTTGTTGTGGGCAAAAAAAAGAGAAACTTCACCGTCTCCTCTTTAATAGTCAGCATCAGTGTCTCTATGGCTCCTTTGATGCCTGATCACCATCAAAAGATGTAGAGACTTGGAGAAAAGTTGCATGGTACATCATCGCAAACGTCGATCTTAGCTATAAAGGAAAGGGATGAAAACCTGCACATCACTCACCAGCTGTGGGGAGGTAATCGGAGATGATATGGTCTTGCAAAGTCACTGCCATATCACACTTTTCACTCAGCCTTTCAATATACTGAGGCAATACTTTTCAAACTTTAACATGGGCTGAACAAGACCAAATCTAAAGGTACACCTAGTCTATCAGTCCATAACCAGTCTAGGACTAAAATGGGTTTGGTTAGCATAGTGGCTGAGTGGCAAGTACACTCGTCTCATTGCAAGAAGGTCCCAGGTTTGAGTTCCTGACCATGTGAGGCTTTGCATGTTTTTCCAGTATCTAGGTAGGTTTCGTCTCTGGTTTTCCCCGTCAATCCAAAACATGCAAAGTAGACCTTGGTGTAAGATCTGAAGATGTGTCCCTGGGTGCTGTAGCCTGGCACACCAGCCTGGCTTCCTCCATGTATCACATACCTGGGAAGAGAGTCTGGGAGTCTGCGGTTGGCGCAGCAGTTCAAATTGAGACTCGAGGCAGGACTAACAAGCCCAGAGGAAACCAATCAGAGAAACACAGATGTAACGTAAATGCACAGTGGCCAGGCAGCGAAGACATCTTTTTTTAAACAGAAAAGCCATCAGTGCAGCCTGTTTTTGTGGTTTAAAGAACAATTCCAGCTCATTTATAACAGAAAATAAGCCAGTGATAAAACTTTGCTCCGCTGCGGCCATCATCTTGATTGTTGTGGTTCAAGACTGGGCGCATTATGGGAAACTATGGAGCTGAAAATTACGTATCGCAAACTCCCGCTTCCCACTCTGTGTGATTGGTCCATCCAGATTTGACCGATGATTTTGAGCCATTCAAACTGCAGACTCCCAGACTGTCTTCCCAGGTATGTAATGCATGGAGGAAGCCAGGCTGGCGTACCAGTCTATGAGTGCTGTACTGCAGGTCACTGCTCCAGACAGGTAGTAGCCAGAGGCACTAGTTGAAAAAAGGGTCAAATGTGGAGGACAAATCGAAAACACAATCCTATACTTAACAAAGGCTTAATATAAAACCAAAAAATTAGGGCTACCTAAGTAAAATGGAATAAGGTTGGAAAAAAACAGTCTTATTTTAAGATTTTTAACATGAAAGGAAATAAGGAGCGAAGGAAAGACATTCATTGTCAGAATTGTCAGAGCCAAGACTTAAACTCAGGAGCGGAGGCAGGCAAGATGCCATGTGTGCTGTGACCTATTCCCTTGATCAACCTCAAATGTACTCTAGGAGAACTCAACCAGCAGAAAGGGCAATATAAACTTTGTTCAAACCAAGTCTAAAGAAGAAAACACTGAGCTTAGTCACAAACAGGACTGAAGTAACTACCAAAATGGGGATCTATCCAGATCCAATCTATATACCCACAGGACATGCTCTATTTCAAATTCAGCATTTTATTTTATGTTACTGTATCTAGCTACACAAGGTAAGATCCGGGGAGTTTCCTTGTTCCCGGTTTGAAACATCTGAGAGGGGAATTGTACCATTGTCTCACAGTATGAAGGGGCTCAGGGGAGCGATGGTGTCTTGAGCACTAAGCATTTGTTTCCTTGTTCTCCGCAAGGTTCCCTGGGAGGACACGTTTGTCTGATTCATTTTACCGAATTGTCAGTTAATGAATGGTACCCAACCATCGCATGCCACACAGTCAGCTGAAAGACAAAAAAGATACCCCCCTTGGGTGTTCATCTAGTGGCTTCTTCCATTCTCATTAGGAGGGAATCAAAAGGAAATAGGCTCCTCACTGATCATTTAACATGTTGGCTGGGTGTGCTGCCTTTCGGGGGTATCACAAGTGGTTTTCCTCGATATAACATGAGTGATAGACAATAAAGAAGAGACTCAGAGCTTCTTTAGAGCCGTGTCACTGATGGAGACTTTTAAAAAGAAGTGTTTATTTTTTTCCTGAAGAGTGTTAAAGACTAATCTGTCTTCCTGGCAAAGCATTACACGGCGCCTCAGACAGGAGAGGCTACAAGGTTACTTTCATTTTGTAGAGGGATAGCAGCAACACAAAGCAACGACATGCAAGACCAAATGTTGCTCAGCTGGATACTTGCCCCGCTTTGCTTTGTATGCGTTTGCAAACTGAAACGCATCTTGCTGCCTGTTCGTTGCTGAGCTGAATTAAGTAGCCACTGCTCGTGTTGTGACTACAAGAAAATAGGACATTGCTGTACATTACTTTGAGTCATCTATAACATTTCCAATTAGGGGTCAAATTAGATTTAGTTCATGGACAGTGCTTATTGTTCTTGTCGTCATTTTTAAAGGTAATATGTTGATTGCCGGGTCATTATAGTTTAAATATATCCAAGTAGATCAAAAAGTCATATCACAGTGCTCAGAAAGCTATGGTCAAATTTGTTCTGGGCTGAAGGTGTTTGGGAGCAAAACCTTACAAAAACCAAGGCACTCTTCCTGCATGAATATATACAAGTAATTCATAGTGTTATGATAAAACATAAATAATCCGCATAAAATTAAAATTAAAGCAAAGAGTGCAGATAATTTACTTTCAGTTGCCATCAGCCTGAATTAGAATACTGTCAGAGGCGACACCTGCCTGACATCTACAGGAAGACTGTTTCACATTTGAGTTGCATAAAACTGAGTCCCGGTAGCGGTTGGAATCCTGCAGGTGCACACTGTCATGGTGTCCTTGGGGAAGACACTTCACCCGCCTTGCCTCCAGTGTCTGCGTACCCTGGTGTATGAGTGAGAGTGTGAATGGGTGAGTGGTTCCTTGATGTAAAGCATGTTGAGTGCCTAGAGCAGGTAGAAAATTCTTTAGTCCTGACTCTGTGACACATGCAGAGGCAATATACAATATATTGTCTACAAGATAATATTGAAATTGTTGTTTAAGATATGCAATTTTACAATATCGAGTATATCTCCAATGTCAAGAAATCAACAAAAAGCTACAAAATAATCTGCCAAAAACCACAAATGCCTTTCTTTTGTGCACTTTTGTGGCTTATTAAAGACAATTATCTTTTTGACAACACAGCAATCAAAATGAAGATTTGAAGTTCGCCAGGACATTTTTGCATATTTTTGATGGTTTGCAAAAAGATTGCTTGATTATCATTATTGAAATATTTGTTTTTGCTCACGTCGCCCATCTATATGGCATTAACATGAACTTTGGTGCTACAGCGACCTGAGCACTGGACTATTATGGTTCCTGAGGAAGCTGTCCAGATAGACAGTGAAACGTCGGCATTCCAAAAGACGTGAGCCGCTTTTTTGTCTCACCTTTTTTGTTTTTGAACTAATACCTGGATGAGTGAGAATTTGCACCAGTTGATTATTATGGTTGCATTTTCCGGCTCTTGTCAGGATATGAGCAGCAGCGTTCTGGATGTACCTCCTATTATTCATAAGTAATTTCTATTTGCATGCCCAAAATACACAATACACGTCTCCTGGAAACAGCTGTGACCCTTTTGAAGCACCCTTTTTACATGAGGTCTTCAAACTCCTCTTAAACTCAGCTACATTTGCATTTCCCGTGGTAATGGAAACAACATTTTTGCAGCATCATCATCAGGCAAAATCACTGTCTTTAATGATAGAGAAATGTCGACTCAGGCTGTAACCTTTATCGTTGCCACCTTCTCTGCCTCATCCACATGCATTTTGCTGCTGCTCTTCAAAACCCTGCCCCATTACCTCAGCCCACAGTTAATCTCCTTGTACTCTCCCCATCTTCTCTGCCTGCCTTGATGTCTCTTAAACGACTCTCTCCATCCCATTCCCCTAGCCTGCTTACATCTCTCTCCGAGCACCACTGTAAACGATTACAAACGGGCAAAATAGACTGCTCCACTTCCTCAGCCTGCCTCTTAAGTAAAAGTCCAGTGCGTGGGTTCAAACACAAAACCTATGCAGCATGGTTCTGAAAGAAAGTGCCA
Source organism: Lesueurigobius sanzi (assembly GCA_900303255.1). Taxonomy (NCBI): domain Eukaryota; kingdom Metazoa; phylum Chordata; class Actinopteri; order Gobiiformes; family Gobiidae; genus Lesueurigobius; species Lesueurigobius sanzi. The sequence goes on along the minus strand of OMNZ01070748.1, from coordinate 12,906 downwards.
TGGTTGTTGCTCAAAATGCAATGAGAGATGCAGTAGGTAACTTAGGACACAGAACGATAAACTAATAGCAGTCACACTTGCTGATTGTAGTGGGGTTATGTATAATTCATGAGCTCGACTCACAGATAAACATGTCTGGCACTGATCCGAGCCATTACTGCCGCTTAAGGCCCATCATGACTGTGTCTGGGAGTGCAGTAGTCGTGCATGTAAAGCATTAGTTTTGATGTATATGAAGCTACAGAGAAGCACTGGAGAATTGACCCAGCTGCGCACGCCATGAAGAGCTCTCAGCAACAACAGAGAAAGAAAAATGTGGCACTTTTCTTATGCTCCTGCAAAAATATGGTACACAGTGGGGTTGCCATAATCGATATCACCTGTGAAGGAAGACCATAAATCTAGGCAAATGTATTTCCCACAAGGCCAATGGACGCTTTAGGTCGTGCAACAGAGCAAACACTATTAGGTCTACATTTGTGTTCAGAGACTATTGCACAAACACATAACCATACGGAGGTGCAGTCAAATAGTTATTATGATGGGGTCGCGTTATAAATGGACACAATTAAGGCAGCTTTGTGAAGCGACAGCAGCGAGATGGCGCTCATTAGGGACGCTCTGAACCGCGGTCACATCACGTGCACGTGCGTCCCTCGCGCGCAGGTAAAACATTTGCCTCCCGCCCTCCGGCTGCCGGTTCTAGCAGTGTGTCAGTTTATGCCCCCTTCTTCTACCCTTCATCCTCTCTCCTCTTTAGCAGTGCAGACAGGCACGCGCAAGGGCGCACTCCAACACACACGGCTGTTCCGCGTAAAACACACCGTCTCCAAAGTGATAGCTCATGTTCTCCCAGTCCTTCAGGGACAAGACACTTGGCTACAAATCTGACAGAGGTAACAGGCGATCGATACGTGTACAGTGCGATGTTAACACGGGACATAATACAGGTTCAACCACATGAAACATATTCTGTGCGCAAACGGAGCGTCTCACATCCCTCTCGCCAAATGACCATTTCATTTATTGTAGAGAGCGCTCAACAGCCTACCTCTCAACATAAAGTACTTAAATTACAATTGACTTTGTATCATTTTATACGCATATTAGACTTTCAGAAATTACAGTTGTCAGAAAATGACAGCTTATAAAAATTGTGCCGTTCTTACTGGTGCAAAAACAGCGTCACGGCATGGATTGCATTAATCACTCGCATAGTGAAATCTTTCTACAACATCTATGTCAGTTCCTTACATGCGAACAGAGCCGTAATTCAAGCGACACGTGGGATTTTAGTCAAATGTGATGGAGCGCAGTCACTGATGCCTCCTCGGACGAAAAGCGAAACTAGGTCTGCTTTTACTCTGACCGCTCAAAAATAAACCAGACACGGGCGAATTGATAAAAACATTATAGGACATCTAATGACCGCAGGATTTACCTTGTGGGTGTCGATCTCCAGTCGATAGTTAGGAAGTGTCTTCGTCCCGTTCTGGCCACGAGCCGGACACAAAACTGACTCCAAAACGGACGACGGCTGTTATCACTGCGCGTCTCTCACACTCGCGCGCGGACTCTCTCCCGCCTCTCACTCTCTTCCTCTCCCTCACGTTTCTTCCTCGGTAATAACGTCGCTCCTATAAATAAGAGGGGCAGATTAGTGCGCGTCTCCTCGCGTCTTAAGATTTTATATTATAGTCTATTTCTAAAGCCTGTGACGTCACGTCATAGCTTAATCACAAAGGGGTGAGACTGCAGACTAAACGATTTCCAATTTTCAAGTTAGTTTATTCAACGTTCACTTTAACTTAAAGGAAAATATATTGCTTAATCTCACAATAAGGTGTTTCATTACGATATTACACTCAGTCATTGCATTCAAATGTATTTTTCTCCATAATAATAACTCGAAGCAAAAACTACAACTAAACTAAAGATATCCAAAATCTCCAAAAAAAAAAAAAAAATGCTCACAGTTTGGCCATACTTGTATGCATAAAAGTCCTATATGAACACATTAAATAAAAGAAAACTTACAACACATTTTTCCCTCATCTTTATGTCAGAAATCTACCGGAAACGTTTCAAATTGATGTCTCTAAATGTATATGTTTTTCACATTCAGCAAAGATAATAAACATGTGCATGTACAAGAGTTTTTCAAATACCAGACACCAGCCAAGGTTCTATAGATAAGGGGCTTTAGAAAAAATGCATTCAATTGGAAATTCATTGCACAATAAAACTAGTAGCTACATTTTACTCTGAGTGGTTTCATCTGGAAAGACTGTGTTGAGAATTAAAAAGCAGTGATGAAATAATGGGGCCTCTACTTATTATTCCATCTCTCCAACCATCAGCCTGCACTTCAAAACCTTCATGAAAACATGCTGAATTCACAGTTCCTTTTCCTTTTATGCAGCGCTATGTTGACTTGAAAGACTTGGACAAGGCGTGTGTATTGAATAATATCACAATACATACTTGAAAATATCTGCAGACAAGTTAAAATATTTTGAGGAAAACACATGTGCTCCAAGGTGGTTTATTTGCAAATTTTCTTTCCAACACTTAAAGATATTCAAAACCCATTATGCCAAGGAAGATGGGGCTGATTAGATTCACTATTTCAGCAACAATTGTGTTTTTAGACAGAAGACCCATAAAGGAAACAACCATACATACTCTTTACTGATTTAGTGCTTTAACTACTTTGCAACGGTATATTGCACACTGTTGTTCGCTTTTAGTGCTACTGAAATTTACATGCAGAGCTTAAAACTGAACTAGATTTAATCACTTGGCATTTGTTATATGTTTATTTCACATCATAATTGGGTTCACAGTATATCTATTTTATGATTAAAATTCTCTTTATCAGCTCGGAGCCACCAGCTGATCACAGACTAAAGATTTCATCATTATATTCTTGTTAATCATTTCTGTCTCGGGCGCCATTTCAAAAAGCTATTACCTCCATTCTTATCACTTAAGAACAAATTAGACTTTGTCATCTTAACCTCCACACACACACGTCTGCACATTTCATGGCCTATATTCTCCAGTCATTGCCGTAGCTGGAAGTCTCTATCTGAGGTTGTTCGGTGGATCTGCAGATTGACTGGGCAAAAATCCTTTGACACATGAAGAACAGGGAGGGGAAAAGACACATGTGGCCATTAGAATAGCCAGTGCTTCTTTTTAATAAGAGGAACACATGGGGTTCCTCCTGACAGAATAATAACTCGATTTAGCAGCTTGGAAGATGACTAAAGTGAAGGGAAAAAAAGGCAATGTGCATGTTTTTCATGCTACATTTTTGATCAACATATGTGCAAATTGAATCCGGTGCAGACACCAGTGCTGGTTTGAGGGCTCTTTTCCTTGGCCAGAGTGTGGACATCATTGGATGGGCACGGTGCAGCCTGCAGAGTCGTCCTTGCCATACATGTGTTTGGCAAAGGAAGAAAGTTGGCGAGGCAGCACAAGCACAGCGCAGGCAGACCACATGTATAGCACCCACAGCACCAGAAAATATGCTTTGGGCCTTTGAAAGTCGGCGTGAAAAGACAACTTGTACCTCTAGAGCTGGAGGGGATGAACATGTTTTGCACAAGTCAAAATTCAGTGAAGCTTCCTGGGTCAGGTTTGGTAGTTTTTGGAGTATATTTTGCTGTTGGAACTTTTTTCAAATATTAAACTCTTTGTGATACCTGTCTCTTGTGTAAGGGAATAGAAGTTGCCTTGGCATTCATAGCTACAAAAGAAATGACATTTTAAAAATTCAACAGCAACATCTCATTCTGCAGTTTGCAGCTACTATCACTGGTTTGAAGTGGGACTACAATTCACTCCTCCAAGTTTTGAAAGTGGATAGAATGCATTTTGTGAGCCTTGAAGGTCATGCTATGTATTTGTAAAATAAAAAATAACTGGAATAACTGTATTTGAAGTTTTGTCTCTGCGGATTTGGCTACCTAACATAAAAGAACAAATCAGGCAGTGAAAAGCCAAACCCAATATGTTTGTGAAATTAATTTTCTTTACGAGACACCAGACACTCTATTTTCCCCAAATCCCAGACAATAATATCCACTTTAATAAAATCTAAATCACAGAGTTATCGTGTAATGTCCATACCAGGCTTATAAAGTCTACACAAACCTAAATACATAACAATGCCACATGGTTACTAGGGTATATTGAAAAGGGTAAGTGAGACAAAACTTGAATTACATCCAGCTTAATTTAGCCTAAACCATGTTTCATTCAAATAAAAAAGAGAGAAAATACATGCCCTTGCTGTGGAACTAGCTGTGAATATCTAAAATGAGCTTGGTGTAAATATGTCAAGAGTTAATGGTGGGGAAAAAGTAACTTGCCATTGCTGAGGGTGTACTGTGCCTAGGGCTCATAGTTTCTGGGACAGGCTCCAACCACCTGCGACCCCTGATGGGAATAAACAGAACAAGATGGATGAAGAAATGTGTCAGAAGCAATTGTTAAATAACATGACAATAATATAAAATAGAAGGTAGGACTGCATCATTTTGGACAAATAATGAAAAGTACAGTATATAGATTTCATATCTTTAGCAGGCTATGATAAGATTTGAGAGAAGACTGAAATTAAGTTTAATTGCTATTGCAGCATTTGTGACTTTAACGGTCGGGGAAAACTGAGCATCCGGTGGAAACTAGAACATGCATGAGGACAAAATGTAAACTCCACACAGAAAGGCCCCGTCCGGCCCAGAACTCTTGCTGTGAAGCTTGAGCGCTAACTGCCGTGCCACAGTGCTGCAAATTTGAGATTATCTGTTAGTATATATAACAATATACACTTGTGAATTAGAGTCAGTAAAGTCAATAGTGATCTATCAAAATAAATCGTAGGCAAAGATTCTTCAGTCTTCATCTGTACTCTGTAGTTGAAGTGCAGGACGATTCACTATTTATCCAAAAAGCCTCGTCAGCAAATGAGTAGGCTTGACACGCTCGTGGGTCTCTTAAGGAGAAACCAGTAGGAGGAGTTAACCTCTAAGCCCCACCTCTCTTGGTTCTAAAGGTTGGAAAAACATCTGGCCTATTTACACCTAATTACTGCTCATTATCTATTGACTTACCCTGGGCTTTGATCTAAGGCTGTTCACATTTGTCTATGGTCCTGCCCTGGCCAATGGACCAGCTTCATTAGCATGACATAGCATCAAAATAGACGTTTATTATATTTTTCTCCCTGAAATCATAAGATTTAATTCCTCTTCAGGGTGGGTGTCCCGTTTGTTTGCATGTTCTATTTTCGAGGTTGCATCTTGAAAAATCCTTGAATTTCACTATTCATTGTGTACTGTGCAAACACTGCCAGTATAAACCACAATTGAAAACCATACAAACACAACTAATGATCTACAGAGAAAAAAATTCCCGTCCGCAACATCACATGATCCTGCTTTCTTCTTACAGGTATGTTGAAGCCTGTTTGGAAGGTCACTGTCACATTCTGTGAAGTAAGCAGAGAAAACGGGAGGTGGTGGCATCCCCTGTGATATCTGAAGGGCTTTGATCTCTGTACATCTCTCAACTATATCCGCCACAGCCTCCACATGAATACACAGGCAGGCATATGCACATTCAGTGACTGGGCCAACTTTACTCATGTGTCACGGAGACTGAGATGCAGGTGGGCTTCAGAGGAACAGATCCACCGATAAGTGTGTTTACTGCATCTGGGGGAAATGCACAGATTTGGCTTCCAGGAGAGATGGACACGAGGAGACGAGACAGGCAGAGTGGCAGGCAGCCCGGGGATAGCAGACGGCTGGACAGATGCACACTGCTCCTCCGCATCAACTTCCACAGATGACGTCCCAGGATATTGTCAAAGAAAAGGTGGCTAGTAACAAGTTGCATTTGCTCTGGAACACGCGTCTCTGTGCAACCCAACGTAGCATAGTGCAGTACTGGTTGTTGTCAAAGATTTGTCGATGAGGTATACTGTGATGCTTCTTTGTAAAGTTGGTATGTGCGGATTTCACTGGTAGAGTTAAAGGATAAGAGGGGGAAATAAACTACAACCTTTAGAAGTTGTTATGTGCTGTGACTAAAGAGTTCTACAATAGGTATCGTCTAACAAGTCTATGATTGACAACTGAGCTGGTAGGCATGTATGATGGTATGGTAACTGTCAAAATACAGATTTTTCAATGTTTATGACGTATATCTCTGAAATTACTGGGGTTTTACACATAAACAAAAACTAGCACAAGTTCAATGTCTTTTCTTTCAAATTATTTTCTCATAAAGATGTTCAAAAGTGGTGGCAATATAAATGGTCTAGGTTTGTAGATCCAAACACGATCTAACAATGATCAGACTCAAAATGTGTGCGTTTGTAGGTTCTCAATCGTACAGGAGTTAACCATTGTAGAAAAAGGCTATCTATTTCAGCATCTGTGCTCCATGCTTAAAAGAACTGGACATTTCGTTCCTTATCCCAAGAGCTTTGTCAGCAGACTGACTGAGTCAACCAGGTGGTCCTAATATCAATTAGGGGGAGGAGCTACCCATATACACCCCTCTCTGTGCCAATCTCAAGACTACGTTTAAACCTTTGTTTTTTACATTTAACCTAAGATCTACTCTCAACTTGCTCTATCTATTCTAAAAGGCTACTTTTACGTGTTGTTGGTTTCAGGCGTAAATAAAAAGAAATTCTTTGTGAATTTTTCGATTTTGATATTTCCTTCAAAAACTGTCTCTGACCTAGAGTTGTATCGGCCTCAAATTAAATAATGACATCATCACATTCTAGAGAGTGAACCCATCCTATAGCTAGCAATGCCAGTAATGTCTCCATACTAAATCAACCTAGTCCGGTCAACGATACTTGAAAATCTCTACTATTAAACGTGACCCATATTTCTGAAGTTCTACACATAATGACACAAGGTAAAATCTCTGCCTTTTGAGATTTTTACATTTTTTGCCAGCACTCTCTAAAACCAAACGTGCATGGAACTTATAAATGTGCAGAAGTTCGGTTTTAGTTATAACTTTCCTAATTTTTTGGCCTTGGTTTGGTTCTGATTTAGTGTTTGACACAATTTGCCTGAATTGAATGAAACGGTTTATCCAAGTATCGCAATAATATCGTTATCGCCATATTGCATGCCCGTATCGCGAGTTGTTTCAATATCGTTTTCCACCCTTCTCCTATATTTAAAATAAATAAACTAAAACATCATTTCTACAAAATTTTCCAAAACCCATGCCGACAATTCTATAATTATGTAGCTACTCGGTTTAAAGTTAAACTTGTACTTTCTCCCTGGATGTAAACAAGGACAGTAGGGGCTTAGGGTGGATTTCCTCCACAGTGTGCTGAGCTATGTCATTTCACTGAAGATCCTTCCAGAACATAAAACTCCGGCGCTGATTCGATGCCCTCCACTAATCTCGCCACGGAGAGCTCTATACAGTGAGTGGTGACAGACAGATGCCCTTCACTCTGCAGGTAGTCGAATCAGACGGGTCCCTCTCTCTCCTCTCCTCCCGATCTGCGCTGTCACCGAGCCAGACACAACCTGATGTCTGTTCCCCCCGGCGCCGTCATCTCCTCCATCATGTCTCCTTTTCCTCCCTTTTTACCACCATTTTCTCTTTCTTTTTCAATTTAAATGTGGCATTTACCATTTCAAGTGCACCCCTCACAAATAACAAAAGGACAGGCGGCGCGCGGAGAATTGTATTTTTCTGTGTGTAGATGGCCCGGCTCCAGGTATGAATATGACAGGGGCTCTCTGCCAGGGACAGGGCGCGCCAGCCATTGTCAGAATGCAAATGACCGTATACCAATGCATTGTTATTTGGCGTTGCTCGCCTCTGTCACTCATCCAGCTGGCAGTGATTGCTTAAGGCGTTAAATAAAAGCAGAGATATGGATTAAAAGAAGAAAAAGGAATGAGAATTGACGGTGTAAAAGAGGGTTTGTGGCATTTTAGAACGGGACAGAGCCTCTCACACCAGCTGCGGAGACAACTGATAATAGGGTGGCAGCACAGAAGAAATAGCTGTAACTGAGTTATGTTTAATCTAATACTTACATATGCTATACAATACATAGTCTAAATGATATGGAGGTCAGCACATTTTTGTACTAAAGATTAATGTATATTTAAGCTCAAAAAGGTGTTTTTGACTCACTACTCACTCACTCACTACTTTTTTCAAAATAACATTAACCTTACTTCAGTAAATTTTTCTATACACTGATTTTCATTCATTGCTGTTCAAGTTTCCTATAGTAATGTTACTTTTACCTACAAATTTTGTCCCTGTCCTCAGTACAGTTTTATTACATCTCGTTTTAGCCGTCCAGCTGGTCACGTTGTGTACAGTGGGTCTGCGATGTCCAACTGGCGTTTTATTTTTCTGCATGAGCATGTTCCAAATCCTGATTCGGAGTAAAAATAGAAAAGTGTGTTAGCTCCAGCTGATTTAATCTCATACAAGACTTCCATTTCTGTAAACACTACTTGGCGTCCCACAAAACAAAGAATGTATGTGGCTAAATGTAATATAAAATGTCACATAATCAAGTTAAAAAAAATATGAATTATAAACATTTAGAAGAGAAATACAAGAAAAAAAATTGGTAGATAAGTTTTGTATCTTGTATGATGTACAGCTTGAGTTTCACAAGCTTGAGTGGGCAAATGTGACACAGTAGTCATCACAGCTGCCCTGGGGTAGACTGATAGAAGAAAGGCTGCCAATCTGCACAGTCAGCCACATCAACCACTCACAGAGGAGTCTAGATCAACACACTCAGATACAGATTCCATCTAACTTTTGAATCCATCAACAAATATTCCAAGCAACTAAGCTGCTGTCGCCCCAAAAATATGTGTAATTAAGTGCTATTTGTACTGCTATTACTACTGTCTTAACATTAGCACTATGTTCAAGCCACTTACTTTTCCTCGCTTGGCCATTTAAGTGACTGTGGCGGTCAGCCGTCTGATGATGAGGTGGTCCTCGGCCAGTGTGAGATGAGGTCCCTCTCTATGTAGAAGAGACTGAAGAGTCCATGACGTGGTCTGGGGCGACCACGACGTGCATGTTCTAATAATGTACTACCAGCTTCATATTCATTGTAAAAGTAAAACACAGACAAAATACATTCAGAAATACATTGACTTTAAAATATGTGGCTGCATTAAAAATTTGAACCTCTGCTCGCAAGTCTTTGACCCCATCACAGTGGTTTAAAAAGGTTTATTACAGCGTACTTGATGCCTTGAGTGGTAAGTTTTCTAAAGGTACATATATTCTGACGACGGCTAAGTGATAAATGTTGCCAAATGTGAAGGAGAGTGCTCCAAAACTGTGGAGTGTCAA
>OMNZ01070740.1:0-19635 GCA_900303255.1 Lesueurigobius sanzi | reverse complement strand
ACTGGGCTAAACTAGGATTGAACCAGGCCTTGAACCCAGGTCTACATCAGGACTAGACCAGGGCTAAACGGGGACTAAAACTGAGCTAAACTAGTGATGAACTAGGACTAAACGGGGTCTAAACCATGGCTGAAACGGGACAAAACTGGGCTAAATTAGGATTGAACCAGGTCTTGAACCCAGGTCTACATCAGGGCTAGACCAGGGCTAAATGGGGATTAAAACTGAGCTAAACTAGTGATGAACTAGGACTAAACGGGGTCTAAACCATGGATGAAACGGGACAAAACCAGGTCTACACCAGGACTAGACCAGGGCTAAACGGGGACTAAAACTGAGCTAAACTAGGAGTAAACGGGGTCTAAATCAGGTCTAAACCAGGCTAACAGGCTGAAACGGGACAAAACATGGACTACACCAGAGCTAAATCAGGATTAAACCAGACTAAACCAAATGATGATGGAGATGATTTTGTTTGTGAATCAAATTTTGTGCCACAGTCAATGAAAAAAGGCCACATCTGTCTGACAAATCATTTTAGGGCAAAAATCTTTCAATTCTGTCGTTTTCTGGCGTTGCGCTGATTCTTAGGTTGAATTGACTGAAGAAAAGATTCGCCTCTTTTCACAAATCGAACCGTTCACCTCAAAGAGCCGTTCAAAAGAGCTACATCACTATAAATGTATGACGAATGAGTTTTTGCAGTTCTTTCGGTCAATATACAGCACTAGACACTCCCCTACACTCAGAGTGGGCTACCCTCTCCAGATCATTTACAACTTTTTTTTAATATTTGGAGGATATCCATAGATGCTTGTGGCCTCTAGAGGTGCTAAATCTAAAGAGGTGCACGGTGTTGCTTCAAGTTAAAGACGTTTTACAGAATGAGTCTTGAAAACGTAGTTGTGTGCACCAGGAGGCAGTGTGTTAACAGAGGAGGAAGAGTTTTGTTTTGAGGTTATATGAGGATTTCTTTTTTACTGCAGAAAAGCCAAATCTATTTTTGAAATGAAATGTTGAGCGTTGAAATGTTTACAGCCATAAAGCCACTCAAAACAACGTAGACTTAAAAATCTACTATATATATATATATATATTTCACTGACAGTTAAATTGGCTAAAATGATCTTCACCACCTGCTGTAAAATCAAAGTTTGTATAACCGCGGCTGGCAGCTCGCTCTGCCTTTTAGGTTACCATTATTGTGACACAGTAATTGGGCAGCTGTGTAACATTTTGAGAATATTACGTCTTGACTCAGTCGGAGCCATTCAAGCTGTGTATGATTCAGGATCTATGAAATGCATGTTAATAATGGACAAGTAGATGCTGCGTTTACCGTAGTCATTTGCACCAGCGACATTTTCGATCTCCAGAGTCCACGCGCCTGTGGGGTCCTCGTCCCAGGAGTGTGTGGTCATGAAAGCCCAGTCATTGAAGCCCTCTGAAGAGTAGTCATGGAGTCTACAATACAACACAGCAGCAGTCTCATTTTTAACATCGCCTTTTTGCTGATTGGCTACATGGCGTTGGGAAGTATTCTCTGTTTCCATGTTACAGTATAATATTCAAGCCTGATACAATAAACTGATCAAATGTAATCATTACCATTATTGTTATTAGTTATTAATGAAGCTGGACCACTGACCAGAGCAGGACCATAGAGAAGTGTGAACAGCCTTAGAACAAAGCCAATAGGAAGGTAACTAGCACTAATTAGGTGTGAATGATTGTCCAATCATACATCCGACCAACCATCACTATGTAAACAAGGTCCGTCAAGCTTTAACTGATTTCTGTCCGGGTTCGGTCCTGATCCAGTCTCCGTTTTCCTCAAACTGCCACTCACACCGAGTCCCTTTGCCTACAGATGCACCGTACTGCGAACCCACGAGTTCACAGGGTTTCACGAAATAACAACAATGCACATACGGAAGAACTAGCAAACAGAGCATGTATAGCTAAACAAACTCAGATAAAACTCACCATTGACTATCAGAAGTCCGGTAGCCCACTCCTCTTTCTGCTGCTGCCCTCAGAAATGCTTAAAATCCAAATACAGTGCTAGATTTCCTCTTCAAAGTGTAGTCCTTGTGCACAAATATCCCCCGTAGCAGCTCCTCTGCGATGGCGCCATGACTGCATGCGTCTCTTATTTACTTTCTTTCCATATGAGCCAAGTCACCGTGAGTTTGTCCCAAGTATGATTTTATTTTGAAATTCACCGGATCCTCTTCCCCTCGCCGTCCTTCCGGTCTGCCTCGTAATATTCCTGGAGCGTGATCAGGGGTGGCTCCGGCGTCCGCTGCATCCGCCAAAAACAGACTCCAGTGGATTCTTTCCATTAGACCGGAGGGCCTCGGTAAACGGAGACGGACTGTGCGGAGCTACAGAGTGTGCAACATTGATTTTAATGAAGTCAGTCAGTCTCTGTTGCGCTTGACGGACGTAGCAACAATAACTAAGGGGGGCGGGACTTGGCGAAAGGTCAATTACCAACAGAATGTACAGGATTTTAGTTTCTGACACTGAAAACCTCCTGACACCTCTCACTGTAACAGCTGCTTGTTGTACCTGGGGTGGAGGAGGGTGGAGCGGGTCCCGGCTGGACTGATGAGGTGAATGGCCAGGTTGCCCCTCCTGTTGTAGGACAACGAGAGCCGAGCCTGAACATGCTCCAGGGACTTCACGTGAGTGTCTGAGCCAAGGCAGGCGTCCACACTCTTGTTGATCGATAAATGTCCTCCGATGTTCCTGCCAAGACAGAAAGACTCATTATATGCAAAGGACAGAGCAGTTTATCACTTGTCGTTAGTGAATTCACCACAGAAGTTTCAGACAACTGCGAGAGTGGCATGTAGGGCAGCACAATAAATCGCAAATTAATCTAAATTGGGATTTGAATGGTCACAAAGGCAACAAACAGGAAAGGGAGGAGAGCTTTGTCCTCTGAAACAAACAAACTAACATGTCCCCATTGCATTGTAAAAAATGTGTCTACCATAAAACAAAAACAAAACAAAAATGCAGTACATGCCTGGTTACAAGCCACCGTTTGTCTGTGTGCAAAACCTGTAAAGGGTGACAGCTCTGTGGCCTTGGACAGGATTAGTGCCGAACCTGGAGCACACTTGTCCTCCACAAATGAAAAGCACCCACCTATTTTTTTGCACCCCCCCTTTTTAAATCGGCTTAGCAGATTACACAAAACCACAATTCAGAGTTGGAGGAAAGCGAGGGGTTTTAGTGACAGTGAGGCGGCCAAATTATAGGCAAGAAATAATATCATCTTCAAGCAGTCTCTCCAGGTAGATATAAATATTGCATGATCCATTTAAAAAAGTAAATTATTCAGTTGTCCTTCTCCGTAAACAAAATTTCCAATTTGAGTCGAGTATGTAAGAACGCAGTCATGCATTTTGATGGAAATGGACGCATCAGCAGCTACTTCTGCATCTGCATTATCATATTTATGTAGCAGCGTATAGGGGCGGCAGGTATATAGGAAGATAAAAGTGGAATTGCACACACATCGCCTCAAAGGTCGCTTCATCAATGCCTGTTAACCACCGAGGCGGCGAAGAAAAGCGGAGCAGGCTGAAGACACGTTGATTGTCATACACGGAATAAAAGCTGTAACTTGATCTACTGAAGTGTGGAAATTGTTTACGTTTGTGTCGCGCCATAATTGCCGGCTTTTAACAGCAAAACAATGCGGACAAAAGTGTTAAAAATTGGTCCGAGGAGGACAATAATGAGATGACAGGAAAGGGAGGGGAGCTTTGGGAACTGGCATTCAACAGAGAGGGCGTTAGTTCATTGCCGGCGTCCCAACACAATGGCAGAGCGCTCTGGTAAATAGTTGCTAACGATAGCGGCTACGGCTTTGATGCTCAAGGTTTGCAGACACACACACAAACATTAAAACTGCTATGAACAGGACAGAGCTCCTCATTTTACACTGAACATACAATTTCTTCAAACTGCTACGAATATTTGTATTTGTATGACCATATCACAACAATATCCCCGATCCAGAGTCGCAGAAGTGTATTTAAAAACTAAAAACGATGAAACCGATTTGCTGGCAATGTTTTTGACAGTCAGGAATTTGTTCACTCAAGACGCCGGCTGCGATTTACAGTGAAAGGACGGAAACTGCTTATTTATTTCTCGTCACACCGGATAAGTGAGTCGACTAAAGACCTAAAATGTAAATTGAATAACCTGCCTGACTGCTGCTCCCAGAGGTCTGAACCATCTGCTCGCAGCATCTCTGCGCGGGGCGGAAAGAGAGACAAGAGCGAGCTCCAAGAGGGAAGTGACAGGCGGCATAATGAAGAGGAGATGTCAAACCGCGTTAAGCTCAAAACTTAAGAAAGAAAGTGACAAGGGGAAAATAAAGAGCCTTGAATTGACAAACTATTATTTCTGTGTTTATAACCATCCTTCTTCCTGAATTGAAAATGTTACGCACATACAATATCTATTGGCAAAGAAAGATGAGCACCATGCATCACTGCAGTGAGGCATGACTCGCACAGGGCTTTGAATCACACTGCAGCTGTAAGACAATCAGAGATGGAGCTTTCTCTTTGGATTTTTCATGAATAAATCAACATGACTATTTTAGACAGAACTGAAAAGATGATCAGTAGAATGAAAAAAGTTACAGGAGTTTTCTTTCATATAGAAGAGTTGTACAAGTTGTAAATAACCCAGTACAGATGACGACCCTTCGCTATGAAGGAGTCGTATGCTGTCAATCCATTAAGCATTTGTGTAGCTTAAATTCTTCAAATCCTCCATGTCCTACATGCTACCTTTTCATAAAGCATTCCTCATGTGTGTGATCATTTCAGGAAAAGCTTGAATTGTGGTATGTTGAGGTTTTTCTAGGTATATCATTTATTTTTAGTTAAAATAAATAAATCAGAATATTGTTCAAAATCAATCACAAATCTCTGTATTGTATCGCAGGATATTTTTTAATATCACCAAATTTTGAATTGATATACAGTATATCATATTTATGTTACTTATGTACTCATGATTTTTTAAATGATTTTTATTGACCAACAAAATTAATAAAATATAATACAAATCTCTTCATGGTCTAGCACCAAAGTACATCCCTGACATGTTAGTGCCGTATGAACCAGCTCGGGCTCTGAGAACCTCAGGGGGTGGTCTCCTGCTGCTCCCAGAGTCAGGACTAAACATGGTGAGGCTGTGTTTCTGTTTTATGCAGCTAAAATCTGGAACAGTCCTGAAGATGTGAGACAGGCCTCAACTCTAACAATGTTCAAATCCAGGCTGAAAACGGTTCTTTTTAACTGCATATGACACTGAAAGTATTTTATCTGCACTCTTCACTTTTAATATAATGATCATATGTGTTTTATTGATTGATTTCATCTGCTTTCTTGTAAATTTATGAAATTGTGAAGCACTTTGAATTGCCCTGTGTATGAATTGTGCTCTACATATAAATTTGCCTTGCCATAAGTCGGATAATTCAATCCTGTATATTATCTCTTTTAATAACCCATTGTGCGCACTCACCTGGGCTCTGCGAGCATGGTGATCACACACTTCTTCTGAGGCCCCACATTAGTCCAAGCCTTTGCCATCTCCACAATGGCCCCAGCGTCCAACAAGCCGTATCCATATGAATGACTGACTGTAGGAAACAGGGAAAAGCATTGAGACCACAAAATGGCTCCATTTATTTGTCTGCCACATGTAATATGTATGACATCCTCAGTGAATGATACACATCTTTAGGGTGTGCTCAAAATATCAATACCTAGATACGTAAGGATATAATTTTAAAAGAAAAAGTATTGATATCGTGGCTCTTAGTATCATTCTTCCCCCAGGTGTTAGACGGCAGCAAGACTGGGGAATAAATCATGGAAAAACAGATTTTGTATTGTGAACCTTGAGATCAGTTACACTGTGTCTGACCAATTTCTGAACACTTCATATGTTAATATTCTTTATTCTTCAATAAATTAAAGATAATACACAGAGTTCAGTTTTGATAAGTTCATGATGAACTAATGAGCATTAGGTCCATGTTTTGTTGTTGAATCGTATCGAACAGTGTCAAATTGTACTGAGAAGGCTCTGTATCGAGGCATGTATCGTGACCCGTGTATGGAGGTACGTATTGTATCATCAGGTTCTCAAAGGTACACAGCCCTACACATCCCCCCAAAAGAACGAGCGTGTACCTTTACGGCCGACACCGTTGCTCCTCCAGTCGCTGGCGGAAAGGTGCGCCGGCTGAGAAGTTCGCACAACCAGATGTTGCATGTCCCTCCAGGTCAGGTTTTTACTGGAACAGAGCACACAAGTCAGCGCTCTCCAAAGTGGATTAGACACAAGTTTAATGATTCAAAAGATCAAATGGAAAGCTCACAATAACTCAGTGTACTATGCAAACAGAGAGTACAATGTTGCAAACTACAGTAGCGGAGTGTTTGAAGCCATCGTTCAGCCTGTCCTCAAGCTTTAATTAGGACAGACGTTACAGGAGGTCACTGGAAGTTTTTAATTCAAAGGGACATCTGTTTAATCTCTTGAGCCCGTCATTCATTGATGGATTTTGGGAGAGAAAAATCATCCATTTTATTATCAACACAAAATCTGTTGTTAATTGCAATCTTTCTCCAGCAGCTCGCTGTGTTTGACTAATTACTCAGTCCAAAACAGTTGGGATGTCCCCACATTAGCACTGCATGGCTGGATAAGAATGATTAGAGCTCACATCAAATTGAGTTGTTTGTAAATGCACAGCACAGAACTGCCAGTGGGGTTAAAAAGTTATTCGTAAACCAAATTAATCAATGCATAAATGATCCACCACCAGCCGTTGGAGACGAGAATCCAAAAATTAGGCTTCAAAAAGTTTGAGAGTTAAAAAAAGACACGTCATCCATGCCAGAAATGTTCAGAGGGAACAGTTGTGCACATGCCAGCTTTGTTCTGTAAATGCCACTCATTATGCGACTTTATGGAAATTAATTAGAGAAACAATACTTTAAGGTACCCATAAAAGTGAATCTTGGCTGAAAGTGTAGTGAGAAGCACTTACTTGGCCTCCAAGGCGAGAGCAATGATCCCAGCGGCGAGCGGGGCAGAGGCAGAGGTCCCTGTGTGGGAGTCTGTGCACTTCGATTTGAGGTCTGTAGTTACCTGCAGTAACAAGATTTTAGGATGAAACATATTCAGTGTAGGCAAAAATATGCTGCTTATTAGTTTGTGTAGGTTCTCGTATGGGAGTTTTCCATCGTAGGCAAAAATTCTTCAGTCTTCATCTGTACTTTCGTTTCGATCTTAGTCCAAAGATCGTCATCAGCTTAATAATGATTTGAGCACGCTCGTGGGTCTCTTAAAGAGTAAACCAGAAGGAGGAGTTAACCTCCAACTCCCTCCTCTCTTAGCGCTTAAAGTAGAAAAACATCTAGCCTTAGAGTGAAACCATCTCCATGTCATGCTAATCACCCTGGACTACTGGGCGCAGCGGGGCCATAGGGAAGTGTCAACAGACTTAGAACTTAGCCCAGGGTGAGACAATAGAGAGGTAACGAGCCATTTTAAGTATGAATAGGCCAAGATGTTTTTCTACTTTTAGCACCAAGCGAGGAGGGACTTAGAGGTCACTCCTCCCTCTGGTTTACTCTTTAAGAGTCCCACGAGCGTGCTTAAGTCATTAAACTGATGACGATCTTTGGACTAAGATCAAAATGTCCTACACTTTAACTACAGAGTACAGATGAAGACTGAAGAATATTTGCCTACGATGCTGCTTATTAAATTAATATATAAGCTGTGTATATATAATTAAAAAACAACAAAAATGAACCCTTTCCCTCCTCCGTTAATACAAACCTTGGCATAGTAAATCCTTGGAAACAGCCACATTAAATGATCTTTGGCAGGACATACAGTGCCATGGCATATTACCTCCACTCCCCGCACTGACTTTAATACTCAAGGTGCCTCAAATATGCATTAAAGGGCGACTAATATCCCACTCTCTAAATTATACAAGGAAGCTAATAAAATCCTCTGCAGACATTAATACAGTATACGTTCTGGTACATAACCCCCAGGGACCCGCCCACGCTCCTCCATTCAATCTGCTTGTTCGGTGGTCCGCGAGTGACAGTACAATTAAACAGGAGCGGCGCGATGGCATTATGGGAGCGCCTACATGTCAGGGAGATGTCAAAAGCTGTCTGTGTCCACTGGGCTGACTGCTGGACCAAGCGGCGTGAACGTAAAAAATGCTGGAGTGTGGCTGTAGTATGAGTTATTGTGTTTGTGTCAGGAATGCTAAGTAGCGACAGATGGAGCTTGAGCCGTTCACGATCGTTTTAATGACCCGCGCCTGACGAATGGAGGCGAAGGAGAGTAAATAATAATGAGATAGAATTTCAGCAAATCGGTTTTCTTTCTATATATGTATTTCATTTGAGCTCATATTTAGCACAGGACATTGTTAATTAAGATAGACCTTGGGACCCACACTACAAAAACTAAAAGTCAAGCATTTCGGCATTTTGTTTTGAGCAGTTTCGACCAGATTAGACATAATTTCTACTGTCATCTATCTAGACTATTTTGTTGATTTCATGACATTTCTGACTGGTTTAAAAGTAGTCCTCGCTTTAAATAAGAAAATAAGACCCCACTGGCAAATACAGTATGTTTACTCGAAATGAGAAATTAATGCATTAAAACAAATCAGAAACACCCCAGAAAAAGCTAAATAATCTAGGTCAATTGAGCAACTAGTGATACCTTGCATCTTCAAAAGCACAGTAGGAAGTAGAGCTTTCAGCTACCAAGCTCCTGACTTATGGGATAACCTTCCATTTTACGTCAAAGAAGCAGAGACTGTCTCCATTTTTAAGACTAGGTTCAAAAGGTTTCTCTTCGAAGTTGCCTATGACCAGGTCAGGTTATATGGATATGGATTGTGTACATAAACTGCGCGGCCCAAAAAAAAGTTGCCACAAAAAGAAATGTCACGCACCGTGGACTGCCTTTAGCTTTGATTACTGCACCATTAGCTGTGGCATTGTTTCAATAAGCTTCTGCAGTTTTAAAAGATTTATTTCCATTCAGTGTTTAATTATTCACCTTGATCTAGTATTGATGAGAGTGTGACCACTGCACACAGCCATCTCCAGCACATCCCAAGCATTCTCAGCGCAGTTAAGATATGGACTTTGTGGTGGCCAATCCATGTGTGAAAATGATGTCTCATGCTCCTTCACAATGTGAGCACAATGAATCCTGGCATTGTCATCGTAGAATATGCCTGTACCATCAGGGTAGAAGGAATACATTGATGGAACAACTTGGTCATTCCGGATGTTCATGTAATCAGCTGATCTCATTCTTTGAGCTCATTTTGCTAAAAGTAACGGCAGCATCGCCAGATCTATTTGCTTAATTAAATCCAGGTGGCGACTTTTTTTTTGGCCAGGCAGTGTATTTTACCTTTATATTGTGTAAATTTGACCATTTTATTGTGTAAATTTTACCTTTTTATTGTGTAAATTTTACCTTTTTATGTTGTGTATGTTTTGCCTTTTATCTGTTCATTGCTGTGACTTTTCCACCGTGGCGTGACGTGGATGGATTTGTGAAGCCCTTTAAGGCAAATTTTGATTGTGATACTGACTATACAAAAATACATTTTATTTCATTTAAGTCAAAACAAATTTGGATTAATATTCTGAATTTGACTCATTAAAACTAATCTAGATATTTATTTTTGCAGTGCATCTCCAGATCTTGAGTCTGGTTTAACCTAGGTGAAGTATTATCCAACTGGGTTGATGGGGAACCGGAGTGCCCTGATGAAACCCAGCCACAGCTGCCTCTGGGGTGGGCCGACTAGCTCCTAGTATTCCCTCACGGTCATTACTAGAGATCATCACAAGGTGGTACAAGGCCAGAGTGAGGAGAGAGTCGTAGCCATGACGACTTCAACAACTACAGTATCACGAAGAAAGAGATGGCAAAAGAAAGAATAATTGGCAGTATTTAGCATTTCATTTGTACTTGTTTGTAAAACTAAAAAGGCAATGTGACTCATATTTCAGTGTTATTATAGGTTATAGGCTGCGTTCACATTAGAGACTTCTATTTCGGTTGGGGCAGGTGCCAATACAACTCTATGCAAGAGAAACAGATTTTGAAAGAAATTTTCATAAAGAAAATTCACAAATGATGATAGTAATTGGATTCACAAACCTGCCATTTTACTCTAGTCCTTTCTACTGGCCATGTTTTTGAATATTGTCACCACTTTTGGACATCTTAGGTCGCATTCACACCTGGGACTCGGTTCGATTGGGGACCAAAATTGCAACATTGTTCAGAAACGATAATAAATTCCTCGTGGTCATATTTCTGTCCTCTCACATGGACATCGCGTCTGTCCGTGGTATATTTGACCCGATATCGATCACTGTTTGTGGCGTTTGTTTTGATGTGGTCACGTGACCTCACCGCGTCAGGCACTTCCTGGTTTTGGTCCGCTCTCTGGTCCAGCTACATTCACAAGTCAAATGATTTGAATCAGAGTCCGTTTAAACCGGACCGAGACCCGCGTTTTCAGCCGGACCAGGATCCGCTTCTTTGGCCCGGATCAGAGTCCGAGAGCATGTTCACAACACCTCAATCGAACCGTACTATCAGAGCAAACGGGCCAGGATTCGGATCAAAAGTGGGTTATGAATGCACCCTTAATCACAAAATAATCAGCCCTTAGTTCATATGTGCTGACAAAGAAGACTTTGAACTTTGTGACAGATTTTGTTTCATGTGGATTGGCCCAGGAATTACAGAGAAATTAGCAATAAACTAAGACTAGAAATCTGCATTTTTACAATTACCATAGTTAGCTGTTGTCATAGTAACGATAAACAAATGTCTATCCGTTGTTGGAAATATCAAATAAAACCTTATTTTATCGTCTCAAACGTCGTTCCTCTTGTTCTTGCACCTTAAGCCACAACAGGACAACATTTTTTAGTGGCAGCTTAACACGTATAATGGCTAGTTTTAGTTTAATCTTATTTCTCTTGCTCACTTCCTGCCTCCAGCTGATGTCATTGATGATGCAAGCAGTGAAAGGGTCTATATGTTCATTTGTAAATAACCTTGACTTACAATTTGCTTCTCGTTGAGGTTTCCAGAGCTGTACGTGGTGGCGAGAGTGGAGGAGCAGGCCTCACTGTACCAGGGCACGTTCCCGTTCTGGGTGGAGCTGCTGATGGACAGTGTGTAGATGCTGTTGGTGTATCCGTCACAGTTGCAGCTGTCCTTCTCCCTGCCGCCGTTTCCGGAGGCCCACACAAAGATGGAGCCCAAACCTCTGCGACCCTAAAGGAAAAGGCAGAGAAGGCGGGAGAATAAAGTGTTAAAATTAATGCCTGAACTGGATGGAGTGAGATAAAGCGTATTCAGTCTCAATGGAAATCACAATGATAGGAGAGGACATTTAACTCAATTCAATATACGGCTATTTAGACCCTGCACACATCACAGAGAATGGGGTGGTCGCTGTAAATTAGAAAGAACTAAATACTGGGTGACAGGATGACAACAGCTCATTGTAATAAATCACCAAACCTTTCAGAGTTTGAAGTGCAATCATTTTCAACTAAGAGCTGCTTTATATTGTATCGAGCCTCTCAGTATTGATCAAATCCTGCTATGCACAAGCCACACCGCCATCTGACACTGTTGTCACTGTGGCAATTATCTTTGGAGACAGACTCTGCGCTTCCAATCAACTTTATGGCACATGCCCTGAATGCTGTTGCTCTGTGACAGAGGCCTGTGTTCGTCTTTTTGCCTGGCCTGTGAACAAGATGCCAATTAATCAGCCGAATACCTGACGCAACCCCAATGAGCTGAATACATTATGGTAAGTGCTGCTTTCAGGAGCCAGAGTTATTGACTGACAATATTAGTTATTATTTTTCATATACACTACTGCAATTCTTTAAAGGGGTAACGATGCAATGGTCTTTGTTCAAAGCTTTTATTTTAAGATGAGATGATTTTAAGAGTGTTAAGCTTTTAACTGTATCAAATGCTCTTCAAAATATCCCCAAGTTAAGCGCTCTGTCCCTCGCTCCCCTTCACAACAAACACCTGGCACCCAAACGAGGGCCCTCCCTGCCTCACTGACCTCCTGAAACCACACTGTCAAAAACTGGAATGTAAAGGATTTTTTTAAGGGTAATTAATGAAAGTAATTTTAACGGGATCTCCATCAGTATTTGAAGATTTTATGGCCATTTAAAAAATTGTATGAAGCAGACCCAAAGGAGACATTTAACAGGGCATAAGGGACAAAAGTTTCTTAAGTTTTGAACAAAGACCATTGCATCGTGACCCCATTAAAGAATTGCAGTAGTGTATATAAAGTGTGTATATAAAAAAATAATAATATTGTTGCACTGTCAGTCAATAACTCTGGTTCCTGAGCAGCACTTACCTTAA
The DNA here is from genome assembly GCA_900303255.1 of Lesueurigobius sanzi. Lineage (NCBI taxonomy): Eukaryota > Metazoa > Chordata > Actinopteri > Gobiiformes > Gobiidae > Lesueurigobius > Lesueurigobius sanzi. Next base: position 7,095 of record OMNZ01070740.1, on the reverse strand, counting down.
TGTATTCAGCTCATTGGGGTTGCGTCAGGTATTCGGCTGATTAATAGGCATCTTGCTCACAAGCCAGGCAAAAAGACAAACACAGACTATTGTCATGAATCAGAACATTAAGCTAATTTATGTGGTTTTAATACAAGTAAAAAAATAAAATAAAATTGAATAGAAAATAGAGATTGATCAATATCAATTGTTGTTTTCCCCCCATATCGCCCAGCCCTGGCCTCTTCCATTCATAATTGTAGGATATTTACAGCCCATCTCTGTAAGCTTATGCAAAGCCACACACAAAAGCAGGAACTGGTTTTGGTTTGCCCACACACGTACCCCTGTAACTCCGTGCAGAAAGGCCTCTTTGGCGAGTTTGGCAGGACCGTCCACAGTTTTGCCATCGTCCTCGGGGCCCCAGCTGGCACTGTAGATGTCAATGTGCTGTGGGTTCAGACTGAGTGACTGGGCTTCAACTATGTCGGTCACCTCCCCGTCCAACATGCGCACACCTGGCAAAGAGGAAATCACACTATTCATCAAGCCTTTGCCTGGAAAACTCCAGACTCACCGCTGTACCGCCTATTGTGTCTCCACACAGTTGTATCAGACTCATTTCTAGGGCAGAGCAAACCGGAGCAAACATGCCATGCAATTTAAGGTTAGCCCATCACCTGATGAGGAACAACCTTGTTAGAAAACCATTAGGCTCCTGTCAGACTCCCAGCACTGACTCAATCGTCCTGTTTTAACATCGACCTTTAGGATACAATAATCATATAATGTATATACTGTATATTATATTATTATGTTTTATATAAATTAAAAACAATCACCCACCCAATAGGTTCCGGGACAGAGATAATGTGTAATTCCCATAATCTCAGTGTCAGGGACAATAATGTTGTTCACCGCTTGTGCAACAATGAGGCTGATGAATAGAACAATATGGTAACGTCAGCACAAAAGGCTGAACAAAACAGGGAAGGTTTACGATACATGACGTGTTTGCCCTGGGCAATTATTTGAGCTATAAAAGTTACATGACACTAATCTGTCTGTCTCAGCATTGTTTCTGCCCCAAGAGTAGAACAAAATCCAATGCACGCTTTGAAGCAATGCTTTTTGCTGCTCTTTACCAGAGAAGTAAGAAGCACCAGAGCTTTGAAGTTTTCCAAAAGCATCAAAGCCGATGTTTCCATGGTTGCATGTACTGCAGAATCCATGTGATTTTGAGTATCTCATTTATTTGTCTGAAAAAGATACAAGCTGCAATAACAAGTATATGGAAAATAAAAGCCCTGTAATAAAGTATGAACATGATATAAAGTAAAACATATTGCTGAAGACAATGTCTTGTTTGTAATGTTTAACCACTGATTAAATCATGCACAGTTCACAGTAGACAAGAAGCTATTCACAGTGAAGAAATGCTGGAATAAAAAGTGATACAGAAGGACTAGTGAAGCATCAATGTGCTCCTGTACCCTGTGGTCAGCAGAACTATAAAACACACCATCAGCAGAAGAAGAAACACAGCTACACATCACATGCTTTTGTCTGTCCTTGTGTGTATAAATTATAAATGATTATCAATATCAATATTGTTTATCTTCAAAACAACATGAGAATGAAAAATGAAGGGGAGAGCAAAGGAAAGAAGTACAAAGACTGCTGTGCTTCAGAGGCAAGGACAGCCCAACAGGGCGCAAACCCCATTTGGAACAATATCAATATTTCACTACATTTTGCCTCTGTCACTTCTCTTCCATCTGTTCATAAATCAGCACTGGCTGCTTTGTTGTGTCTGTGCGCAGTTTATGGCAAACAACATTAAAGTTGAGTGTGAATATTTTATTGAACTGCTGTAATCTTTATTTCATCAGGGTCACATGGTTAATTGAATAAAGATCTTTGGCACTCAAAGCAAAAACACTGGTGGCAAGTGACAGACACTGCATAATAACACTGTATCACAAGGATTTCATCAACTGCTTATGTGACACATGCTGACGTAGGAGTCATTTTTATACTGGCAATTTAACTTTGCCCGAAGACACCGTTGATATAATTTATAGCAAAACATGCCGCTTCTGATGTAGTAAAAAGCATCATAGGGAACTTCCCTTTCACATCGTTTATCCTCTATCCGCTTTAAGAGCCCATTGCTTTTCACATCACACCTCAGGCCACGCGGGAAAAGTGCAGTTCCCAGAAAATAGAGTGAAAATAACCCCAGGAGTACAGTTCTGAAATGGGTTCTGGAGGTCAAAACCACGACTCGGATTAAAAACACACAGTCCTCATAATTTGATATTTTTGACCACAGCATACCTCCGATCTTGGCATTGTATGCCACGCCGACTCCGCAGATCCCGTTGTTGGCCACTGCTGCCACTTCACCTGCACAGCGCGTTCCGTGTCTGCAGAACAGGGAAAATACTAAGTAGGAAGAACAACAGTGCTTTGAGGATCAACAAGATATTGATACAGCGTTTTTCACTCCATACACGGCGTCCTTGTGAACCTCGAGGGGCTCTCGATGTGAGCCTGTAACAGAATGAGGCTAGTGTGTTACTGGGGTCAGTCTGCAGAGGGAGGCAAAACAAACTCACCCAGACAGGTTCTTGGCTTTGACCCCCTTAAACAAATCTGAAGTCCCATTTGTCCAAAGAAAACAGCAAATCAATGTGAGGAGCCCACAGTACAGCAGCCATGACCCGGTAGAATTAGCAACTCTAAAGTACCTTCATAAAGTCAAGGCAAGCGCTGATCAGGAACGCGCTACCACCACAAAAAGGAGAGCAGGGAAATGGATTTGCCTTTTTTACAATGGTTCTTTTATTAAGTCTCTGCCTTGGAAATAAGCTGTAGCTCCAGGCACTGCCGCAGACTGGGAATTATGAGGCAGGTAAAGAGTGCAGATGATCATATTCAAGTCAGGTGCATCGCTGTGGTCTGCAGATGGATATATACTCCTGACACCCTTTAAAGAAAAGCAGAATTCACTCTGGATCACAGAAATTCCTACACAATGCAGAAGCTGGATGAGGTTATGACAGGCAGTGTGGACAAGGAAGTATTTACGAAAGCTTCCAAGGAGCCCGAGCCAAGGCATAAAAAGCGTTTGTTGACTCAGTGGCAGAGCAGACACAAACTGACAAAGGATTACATCATGTGCTTTTCTCTTTCGTTATTAATTTAGAACTATTTCTTCTATACAGGATTAAACTCTATTTAACCAATAAAAAGCCACAGGGAAAAGTCAATATTGGTCTTTCATGAAAGCGTAGCTGTAAAGTGAAAGATGAGTTGGTAAATACAGTGTGTTCAAATAGTAAAATGAGAGGTTATCAAATGAACACACACCCATCATCGTGAGGTGTTTCCAAAGTGTTTCATCTCCACATTCCTCACAGTCGACTCTGGAGCCTAATGTCCCACAGTATTTCAGTTTGTGATTCAGCAGGTGATAACAGGGTTCAGGTGTCTGAGATGGGAAGCAGGGCATGCACAGACAAACACCTCAACTGCTCAACGCATCCATTTCCAAATCTCTCCTTGACACATTCATTACAGTCACTTACATGCCAGACTGACTTGAGGAATATAAATGTTGTTACTGAGCTGAAAAACTCACTTCTGTGTTTTATTATGCAACATCTCCTCCTGCATAATCAGGTACTTGGTAGTGACACTTTGTGAGAGATAAAAGACATTCCCAGCTACTGCTTCCACTCACAGTCCAGGCCAGTAAGCCTTTAAACAAGGGCTTTCACCTATCAATGTTAAATGTAAGAATTACAAGCGACACTTGCCATTACGATATTAATGAGCCTCAGTTTTAAGTCGATGTCATGAACAGTAATAGCAGAAAACTTATCTTCTACTTTGAAATAATAAAAGTGCTTCACTCCAGTAATATTCTTGCTAATTTCACATTGCTGCATGGACTGGTTATTTTGGGGCAAAACGCAACTAAGGATTTAAAATTGGCTTCTCAGCCGTCTTCACCACTGATCTACTGCATAATGACATCACATGTATCCAAGCTGTGATCTGGCCTCAAGTTATAGGCTGGCCAGGCAACAAAAGTTGCAAGGCAACAAAAGACATTTCCATTTACCACATGATCTACTGCAGTGCCATTGTGTGCAGAACAAAACATCTTCATGCAAACTGAGATCTGTTCAATCACTTGTTAACAAGACGCCCACAGAATAATGATTCCAGCTGTGACAGCTGCGTCGCACGGAGGCACAGACACAAGCGATACATGGAAGGTGCCACCTCAGAGAGAGACCTTGTTATAGCTCATTCTATGTAAAACAGATGCCACCAATAAACAGATGATCTGTATGTAAATTCAATGGATTTGTCACAGGTTGTCACAGAGTCACTCCTTTATGGCTGCCCCAATTAATGAATGTGTTTCATAAGCACATCATGCCTCCGGATGGACACTTAAGGATGATAAACGCTTCATCGGTCAAACCAAAACAAGACTGAGGTAAGCAGCCAATTATCACAAGTGCCATTACAATTACAGATGTAACACAAACAGGCAGAGGAAGGGTTCTAATCCCACCCATGTACAGCACTGGTCTCATGATACAATTATACTTTATGCTAAACACCTTATACACAACAAAACACTGAATGAATGACAATTGGTTCTAAAGAAAACATGTATTTGAGTTCAGTATACACCGTCTGACTCCAGTTAAAGCAGCTCTGGCTTCAGCACTAAAGGCGCTCAGTATTCATGCCCACAGCTGGCAAACCCATTATCACTGTACTAAATCTAAACTGCCTTCTACTGGAAACTTTCAAAAAGATATGCTATTGTCATCCACAGAGATTCATAGCACATCTACAAACAGAGCATACATGAAAGTATTTAACCAAAAGTAGAACAGCCGACTTTTAAGGTTAAAACTTTTTAGGGTTGAAGGTTTGCATGTTCTCATATGGTGAATTGGTAAATAATAATCATGTGCAATTGCGCATGCGTATTGCGAGAGCATTAAACCTCTGGGCGATGACAGACCAAAACCTGTGGTGCCAGGAGTTGCCAGGCAATGCCACTGTTGAATTTGGAAATGGTCCTTATAGGATGTCTGCAGATTACATCTTACACAAACACCCAGGTGAATGAACACATTGGTACAGAGCCATCCCCGCCGCTGCCCGTTCCAGAGAAAAGAAAGACATCTTTATGGAGGGGAACAGACTTTGGCTTTAAGGAGGGAACAGACACTCCAGTCTTGAGCAGCTTGACGGCCGCCTACAGGTTGTTTACTCATGCATCTGTCCCAGCCCACTGTAGCAGCAGGACACACTCGTGCTTTCCCCTGCACCAAGAGCTGCCACCAGAAGCCACAGAGACCTGGGTGGTTGGAGATAAGGGCTAAGGTGAGCGAGGGCAGCGAAAACGCACTGCCAAAATCCTGCAGACATTATTATTAGAGAGTGTCTTAGCTGGGGCTGGGGCCATCATGAAACGCCAGAGGAGCTTAGACTGTTCGGAATATGCTTAAAATTAGCTGTTTTTGCAATGTCCAAGTTGGATATTATGGAAATGTTTAAGAAATTACTTTGGTAACTATTCGTAAAATAAAAGTTTATCATTTTGAAAACAGTTAGAAAATTAGAAGCAAATGGGACAACAGTAATGCCAAATCAAATACAAGTGTAATTTGATTCTCTATATACTTTATAGACCAATGTATATATTGTAAATAGAAAATGCATGTAATAAGAGCTTCTAAAGGACAGCCAAGCTCCAGTACAAAGATGCAAAAACGTGACTTAACATTGAAATGGTGACGAGCAAGTATCATTCTATCCTGATGTGCCACACAGTTGGCAAACACAAACACATGATATTCTTCTCACAGCAGACAGTAAAGTGAATAGCCGTAAAAAAAAAAAAAAAAAAACATTAGCGACATGATCACCTGTTGTCATTGAGCTGCGTGTATCGAGGCTGCGGGTCTGGATCACCGTCGTTCACGTCATAGCTGGCATCTGGGTCCTGAAAAAAGAATCAAGACATCAATTTCAAAGCAGTGAGCACCGTCACAGTGAAACTTAAAAGATCAATAAGAAATGATCTCCTGCACAATAATAATATAATACCAGGCCTTTAATTATATCTTTATCTTCTTCATTGACATTTCCCAACTATTTGCACCCACTGTGTGTTCTTAAAAGCTGCTGTAATGAGTAAATGTCTCCATTGTGAGATCAAAAAAGCAGTGGCGTGCGGTGCATTTCCTCCCTAGGCCCTCTGTGGCGCAGCACACAGTAATGTAAACTTCAATACAAAGTCATTAAAACTACTTGAAACATGAAACGCGCCCTTCTTGACGTTTGTTATAACCAAATAAGAACATTTGCTATTAAAAATCTAAATTTCAACTCAAAATGTTTGAACCCGGGCCGCCGGTGCGGAAAGCCTACGCGCTACTGACTGAGCTATAATCACAGTGTGATGCCAGATCTAATTTTGTGATAAGGCACTACTTCCTGATTGATATTCTTAAAAAGCGAATCTTTTTTATTCCTTTACCTTTAAACCAAGCTCTAGAGCCGCACAAGTAGGGCTGAAACAACTAATCGATTAATCGTCAACTAATCGACTATTGAAATAGTTGTCAACTATTTTAGTAATTGATTAATCGTTTCTGGGATATACAGACTCAGACAGAGTAAGAATTACATCAAAATTTTGTATTTTTTGTGAAAAAACTATGTTGACTCTGAAGGCATTGGTTCTAGAAGTTTTTTTTGCAAATATTTTTGCTCTGATTGTTCCAAATCTTGGATCATAATCTAATCCGAGCAGAAAGAGGACTCTCTCGCGCTCACTATTACAATCCCAGAGTGAATTTTAGAGGTTCTTAGCTTTCAAATGAGGAATGACATGTGGAACTTGTACAAAGAGCATCCTACAAACATTAGCTTTAACTTTACTCCTTCAAGACTTCCTCAAACGGTGTCACTTTAGCTTCATGTGCAAAAAGCTTTTAACAATTACACTTTCCATGTACCTTTTTGCGACAACCGATTAATCGAATAATCGTAAAAATAATCGGCCGATTAATC
>OMNZ01070737.1:0-31892 GCA_900303255.1 Lesueurigobius sanzi | reverse complement strand
CACACACACACTAGATACTGACCAAAGATAATGTCCAAAACAGGATTAAATAACTTACACAACTGTTGGCAGCAAAATGTCCTTCACAAATCTAATGTATATCGCAGGTTTTACAATACCAGATTTGCCCTTTACGATCTAATTGTCTACAGAGCTTTGGAATGTGATGTCACGTAAGGGGGCGTGGCCAGCAGATTGTGTTGATGTGTATGTGGTTGAGGCGCCATCTTACCGATCCAAACAACAAACTGCTAACTGTAGAACTAAGGGAAACTATCCCTACATTCCACGTGTGCACTTTGAGAAGGCCATTCATGCTTTTGTAACTTCGCTATTGTAATGACTATTGTAATGCCCTGTACGCCGGGATGGACCAGGCCCAAATCAGCCGACTACAGAGAGCTCAAAACGCGGCCACCCGCCTTTTAACAGGGAAGAAGCGCAGTGACCACATCACACCAGTTCTTAAATCTTTGCACTGGCTCTGTGTGCAAAGATTTTGTATTTTAGAAATCATTTTAAAGTATTGATGATTGTTTTTAAAAGTTTGAATGGCATGGCCCCCTCTTATTTAGTTGAACTTTTTCAGCATCATGTCCCAGCCAGAGCCCTACGGTCTGCTGACCAGCTCCTCCTGGTTGTTCCTAGGACCAGGCTCAAAACTAGAGGGGACAGAGCCCTCTCTGTGATTGGGCCCAAGTTGTGGAATGGCCTACCTTTGCACATTAGAACTGCACAAACACTTGACCACTTTAAATCTCTATTGAAGACACACCTCTTCTCGCTGGCTTTCGGTACCAATTAATGATGTTGTCTTGGCATTGTTGTAACTCTTGTTGTAACTGTTGTAAGTGTTAACTCTTGTTGATTGCTCTTTACTGTACAGCACTTTGGTAAGCTTTGGCTGTTTTAAATGTGCTTTATAAATAAAGTTGAAGTTGAAGCTATCACTGTCTAGTTACACATGTTTTATATCCTACATATTGAGACAGAGGACAATAATATTTCTCTGAAGGTCCCCAAGGTTCTGGACTACCAAAGGGTACTTCAGGTACTTCCAAAGAAGAGGGGTCTCTAACATCCCGGAGTACAAATATCGTACTGCAAGATATGGACAATCTGTACTCCCAAAAGCTGTACAATCAGGACTTTAAAGGGAAATCATGAATTTTATGGTTGTGTCGATTTGTACAAATGTTATTAAATGTAAGTTCTTGCTAAAATTCAGTCCTTGGACTGCGAGCAATGAATAATTAAATAAAACTTGAAAGAACAACATTTGTCCGTTAGTGAGGGGTAATACAAGTTGGTTAGTGTCTGTGTTCATGCTTTCATTCATTTGAATAACTTTTGTCCTATTCCCAATTTTTACTTTTTTCGTCAGTATTTGACTTGAAATACCCTGTTAGTCAAATAGACCAGCCAAATATTGACTATTATGGTTGACCATAGACAACATAAACAGATCATAACACAATGCAGACTGGTATTATTTTTTCCACAAATTACTACTTTTACAATATATTCTTATGGCCAAAAAGGATTTAAAAAAAAAAAAGTTTACTCTACTTTTGCCCTGACGGAGTACGTACCATTTACCCTTTCATATAATTCATACTATTGTCCATGCATACATCCCAGTCCAGTAAGCTTATGTCAACAGCACTGCCCTTTGGAGTCAAAGTGTTCACCTCGGACATTAAAACAACATGTCTGTAACAGCTCTGATAACTTTTTTTACTTAAAGACACTCATGGAGGGGACCGTTTTTATGAAGTGACAAACTCCTCCAGTGACAGGATCAGCCCATAAAAGACCATGCGAATGAAATGAGCGAGTGTTGGCTGAGTGTGAAAATATACTGCAGCACGCACCTCCGCAGACCCCTCTATTAATCAACCTGTCTGCACTTTGTTTTGAGAGTAATCTCGTCCAACCACCAGAGAAGCACTCAGCAGTAAGTGGCGCTTGGCTGTGCTTTGAAGGCCGTGCTTTATTGCCGTCCCAAAGCACAGCGAGAATACTGCAGTGTAAAAACACATCATCTCTGCACTCAACACTTTGCTTTGGCTCACGCACACACACCACGCGCCGAGAACCGCCACGGGCCCCAAGAACAACTAACACAGTCCATTCAAGTCTGATCATCACATAAGTAACCATAAATGACCGTCTGTGTAATATGGGCACACATGACATTGTTGTTTCAAAAGTTGAGATAAGGCGGACATTACAAACCAAGAAGAATTGTAAAAAGCTCTCTAGACCAGTGGTGAACAAAGTGGGTCCCGGGGGCCAAATTCGGCCCTCCAAGGAGTTTCATTTGGCCCTCGAGATGGTGCTGAGATTGTATGGAGTATCTACAGTGCAAAAACTAACCTAAAAATAAGTTCGATTTTCTTGAAAGACCTTGATTGTAGCACGTAAATAAATGTCAACTGAATACATTGCATTTAGAAAAAGAAAAAAAACATATTATTGCTCCTAAAATAACAGTAAATATCTTAATACATTTAATTTTACTAACAAAAATCTATTCCTATTGACATTTTTTACTTGGCAAGTTGCAATAACTAAGGTAAAATACTCTTAAATCCCAAAATTTTCACTTATTATATTAATTTGACTGAATAGACTATTACTAGTCTAAGGACACCTAAACAGCATGTCCTACTCAATAACACAGTTATTAAAGGGTATTTAATCATAGATCTAGTTGAATTTGGTCTTTCTTGATGTAAAAACAGTATTGCGTTTGGCCCCTCGCTCACCAACACTTTTCCATTTTGGCCCTTCATGGAAAATACGAAGAGTTTGTTTGCAAAAGCAGATATCTCCATTTTGAATTTTTTGCTAAGTTGTTTTAAATTTGTATTACCGTACTCTGCAGATAGCACCAGTAAAGTTAAAGGTGAATTAATTTGATCAATAACAAGTGACTTCATATTTCTGATGCACTAAAATAGATCTGGTCATTAAAATCTCATCTACAAAAAGAGAAAACTACAAGCATATGTTGATTTTTGTCAATGGCACTTATCTGTTTTTGAATCCCTGCTCTAGACATAGTAAGTTTGTATAAGTGTTATTGAGGCACCACTACACAGTTTTGGTGATTTGTTTTTGTTTGTTTTGCCTAATTTTGTATTTAATCAACAACACTGACGATATATAATACAGCAGCGTCTCTTACTAGAAAGAGAATTCATTTTGGGTTATTTGAACACTACTACTGTCAAGTATGTAAAAAGCAAAGGTACTTGCCTAAAGACAACAGCACTTCATGATTTACAACTTTTTTACAAGCATCTTTGCAGAAAGGTCAGGCTTATCACCCATCCCACAGCACCAAGCAAAGGTGTCATTAAAAATATATCAATTTTACAGACTTCCCAGAGTGCCATAAGGTGACTGAGGAGAGCGCCATGTTCCTGTGTTAGGCCTATAATAAATTTGTTGACAAACTCAAAACTGAGATTTTGTCCTTCAACTACCATCTTGAACATCTTTGGGCTATTTTGTTTTTTAATGTATGTTCTTGTTGTATCTATTTTAAACTAATACATCCATAGAATTTAAATCAATGAGATATCGAAATCCAACAGAATGTTTTTGTTGTACATCAAGTAAAAAAAAAAAATAAAGTGCAGAACTGGTGATGAGCACTGTGCTGGTCAACTGCTCGCTGATGGAGAAAATATGGATGTGGTCATTGACATCTACATCCTTTTAGGTGGCACTTTCCACTTTCTGTTTCCACTTTCCTTCCTTTGCACGTACTATAAAATCGAATGGACTTCTTTAAGTTTTTATATTTGTGTAAAATACGTTTACTTTCCAACCTAACCAATTTATTTTCTGATAATTGAGAGAAAACCATTTTGTAAACAATGTGGTCTCAGTTGGTTCTTTTATCTGTTTGTGAAGGGTACGGTGTGTGGGATTCAAGGTTTTTATGGTATTCAAGATGAAATTCTCAGATGAGCACAGAGCAAAGATGCGTAAACTTGGGCTAGAGAAGTGATTGCTCATAAATGGTTGACCTCCTGCTTTTCACATCTTTTAAGATATGACTTTACTCTGGACCTTTATACAAACACTCAGAAGGTACAAGTGAATTGAGCATTCACCCATCAAGGACACAAAGATTGAATGTTTTCTCTTCAGATGGAAATGCTTTTGACCCAGATCTTAAAGGCAGCATATGTGGCTCCTCCAAAGGCACTGACCTTTATATTCCCTTGACAGCAAGCAGGCCAAAGGTGCTAACGTGGAGGCCACTTTGTCATTTTGGGGCTTATTTCTTTGTGAAAACAGGATAAAGCAAAGTGTGCATGTTCACATGTAGAGGCTGAGCCTTTGACTCTCAGTGCATGAAAGTTACACATCTCTGTGTGTATTCTGACGTGTGGGGCACACCACTGACCTTTCTTTGCTCCAGCCTCTCATCCACCACGTGGCTCAGGCTCGTCTCCACCTGCAGCTCAGAAACCTGCTCCACACACAGAGAGACAGGGGATTGAAGAAATCTATTTAAATGTGTCAGCACACTTTACTTTTGCATAATACATATCACACCTCAGAGATGATCCATTAGCAGGCTGACAGCAGTGCTCAAAACACACAGCAGCACCACTAATGCTAGTATTTCATTGGGATCATGGTGTGGTCGACACTCTTACTTAAAGTTACTAAAGTTGCTAAATCATTTTAGTTCTCTAATCTAACAACAAGGTTAAGAGTGAACAAAAAGACACAGGAAAAGAAAGAAAGGGATGGAACAGCAAGGCTAAAGATGAACGCAGACAGAAAAGCAATCAGAAAAGAAAAAGCCAAGCTGCCACACCCTCTGCACTTCCCGACACTGATTTATAATTTTAATATCTCTAATTTCCACAGCAGCGCCCATTTTCCAAATGTCATTTTCCAATTTATGTCAAACCGTGTGACCATTTTTCTTAATACAGCTTATGACAAGCTCCGTGGCAAGGCAGATATGCAATTCAGATGGAGTGTTTTACAGCACAGCCGCAGACACACTGGGTGTTTGTGTGTTTGTCTTTATCAGTGTCTGCTCACTGTTTTGGAGAGGGAACAGCTGGGAGCTTTCTACCAGGGCAAAAATTAGTTTCACTACAAAATATGTGCCTTCAGGGAACAAATTATAATCCTGCCATGAATCTAATAATTATAGTTATCATAAGAATTATGATAGTGGCAACAATAATGTATTAAAATATGCATTACCATTAAGTGCTTAAGATGAAATGTGAGCCAGCTTCACAGCCATTACATGAATATTGATGTTAATTAAAACAGAACCTCTCTTTTTATGTAACACTCTGTCTTCTCATATTAGAAGTTGGTCCAGAGCCACACATAACATAGAAAAACTAAGATTTGAAGTTCATCACGAGGACATGGTCAGACAGCCATATAAACCAACTGCTCAAGGTGTTCCCTTATATTGATCAGTTTGTTTCGATTTTTACAAAGAGAGCTCATGAACATAGATAAGAGAAAGACAACACTCTTAGAAATATCCTTTTCTCTCCAGTACCATTTAATACAAGAAAGAACCAAAGCCCAACAATCTGTCCCCTACTCCTCTGCCGTGCTCGAAGGGAAACCCTCATCGGCTGTCTTCGAGTGGCAGCCCGCTGGCACATGTTCCCAATCGCTCTCTACCACTGAAAATGGGTAAAAATAACAGGAACAAGTTGTCGGAAATGAAATTCCAATTCATCCAGTCCCTTTATATACTGGTGCAAGAGCCTGTCGTTGAGAAGCAAGGATCAATAGTGTTTAGACAGCAGGGCAGATTTTCTAAGCGCTGGATCAATAGGAAGGAGAGAGGAAAAAATACCCAGGCTTTTCTTTGGCTGTTGTAGTAAATACGAACAAATCAGTGGCCTTAGGCTAAATGGATTGACCAGCTGTTTCCGAGTTCTGTGTTGTAAATAAAGATCCATTTCAAGGTGTGTAAGTGAGGCCCAAAGGCGGGAATGCCACAGTTCAGATCGGCCCCGGATGGCCTGTCTGGGGCCACACGGGTGTCATGAGAGGCGCAGTGTGAAGGCAGAGAATGAAGATTATTAACAGACATAGGGGGTCATTTACTAAGCGTTGGCTCATGTGCAAAACAAATAGTCATTTACACATTTTTTACTCACACATCATTCTCATTTGGGGCCCTATTACACACCATTTCAAATTGCAAACGGGGTGAAAAATGCCCACAAACAGCTATGCTATTTTTCAGGTTGCACTTGCTACAGCTACAAGCAATCTGGAAGAATACACGGAGACTGTGACCTCATATCTCAGCTTCAATAAGGGGCCATACCAAATCCTCCACCATTGTCCCTGTCCCCAAGAAGCCATGGATCACTGGGAACCTACACCAGGATCCTGTTTGTGGACTTCAGCTCTGCCTTCAACACATCCTCAGATGGGTTACTGACTTCCTGACAGAGCGGAGGCAGCATGTGCAGCTGGGAAAGATTATCAACATCAGATCACCTCAGGGCTGTGTACTTTCCCCCTGACTTCTTCCCTGTACACCAACTGCTGCATGTCCAGCCACCAGTCCGTAAAACTCATTAAGTTTGCGGACGACACCACCCTCATCGGGCTCATCTCAGACGCTGGTGAGTCTGGCTACAGGAGCGAGGTGGACCGGCTGGTGTCCTGGTGCAGCCACAACAACCTGGAGCTGAACGGCCAGGAGACAGTGCAGATGATCATGGACTTCAGGAAAGTCCAAGTCCCATCACTGCCCCTGAATCTGCAGCGGCTCTGGTCTGCAGGGTTACCACTGCAGATTTAGCTGTAATGCTACGGTTTGTGTAAGTTCTCAGTCGTACAGGAGTTGTCCATCGTAGGCAAAAATTCTTCAGTCTTCATCTGTGCTCTGTAGTTGAAGTGTAGGACGTTTCGTAAAACCACCTTCTGGTTTACTCTTAAGAGACCCAGAGCATGCTCAAGTCTTTATTAAGCTGATGCCGATCTTTGGACTAAGATCGAAACGTCCTACACTTCAACTACAGAGTACAGATGAAGCCTGAAGAATTTTTGCCCACGATTTAATGCTACTGTTGCGGTACACCTGCAGACTGGAGCCGCCTTATGCCTGCACATCCAGGAACATCAAAAAAAAAAGAAAAATCTGCCTTATTTTTGGATTTGGAGTGCACATCCTACATAATACAGTATATTAGAGGACTGTAGAAACATATAGAGCTGAAAGAATATTTTTTTTATTTTTTATATATTATATTTTATAAAATGTTTCATTTTTTTAATATAATATTGCTAAAATATAAAAATATAAACCAATACTAAAATATTGGTGGCACTTATCGGCATCGGCCAACCACAACCCCAAAATATCGGCCTTAGAAAACCCCATATCGGTCAGCATCTACTTATGATCACTTAGAGTAACCACCCACAAACAAAATCCAAAAATCTCCGTGATAATGGCGTGTTCGGAGGCTTTGGGGTGACATGTGGGGGTGAGTGTGTGGGCGGGTGTAGCACATTGTGTACAATGAGGAGGACACAGGACTGAAAACTGTTTAGTTAGCAACAGGGAGTAGCTTGTACACAACCCGGTAAGGGGCAAAGCATTATGGGACATGTTTTACAGCACACTCAGTTCAAGTGTATAATTTAGAGGCAATATTTCATCTTTCTAACTTAATAGAAGCGGTGCTGTGATTATAAATGTACGATCTGTGGCTGATGAAGGGCTGACGCCCGAAACGTTACACTTGTGTGGTGCCAAATAAATGGTGAGCTTACTGCAGCTTGTGCAGATTTTTGAATTTCTTTAATGTTCCTATCTTTTTGATCGAGCACGCTGACTTTGACCTGGGATGTGCGTGCCTTTCTACCACTGAATGTAAAGGAAACAGGGATTTATGACTTGAAATTACTTTTATTCACCATAAACCAATGAACGTGATATCTGCGTCTTTGTAGCCCCCTAGTGTGCGATCTGTAGATTAGTTCAAAGTCCTCGTGTTTGTTTGTGAAGAAAAAAAAAAAAGACTGAGCCCTTTGAGATTCCATTGGAGCAGAACCACTGACGTAAGCAAAACTTTGCCTACGGCATTATTCCCCAGAGTCACAGATACTGTCAGGGCCAATTGAGATGGAGAATTCAAATTCACATGTGTTATCGTCGTTCAAACTCAAGAGGGAGCAACACAGACGGTTTTTAGCACTAAATTAAAGATTTCTGCTAATATGCACTAACATGTCAAAATAGTGACAAGGACCTGTAGACAGCTCTATGAGACACCAACTTTAACAGATTATGAGCACAAAAAAGTTGATTTGGGGTTTAGTAGCTCTTTAATAACTGTATCTGCTTATGAGCACTGAATAACCTGTTCCAGCCAGTTTGCAGTGCTCTATTTGGACTCTGTGGTTATGTCCACACTCACATCTGCTGCTAATGCTCAGCTGTAAAACCACCCATTCACGCTGCTGTTTTGTGTTGTGTTTAATTTGTTATTCTATAATATATTTAATCTTAATTTATTGTGATGCATGCCTTTATATTTTATATGTTTTGGTTTATTGTTTGTATTAGTACAAGTTGATGTTTCATGTTGCACAATTGCATCAAAGAAAATTCCTAGTGAATCCTCTCACTGACGATGGCAATAAAACTCTGATTAGCATTAGTTTTGATAAATGACCTCCATAATGTGCAACATAACCTAGTGGTTAAACAGGGTTCATACAGGATGCAGCAAGTCAAATTTTATGCTTTTTAATGCCATTTTAAAACCCAAATACTAGATTTTTAATGCCATAAATGCAACAATTCTGTGCATATTTCATTTCTTAAAATTTGCAAACTTCCATATTCAGTATAACATTTTATACAACGAGTAACTGTTGAACAGAACTCATGTAAAATTTATTCAAAAGCAATTGAATGTATTTTAGCCTACTAACCCTAATTTTTGTATTTTTGATGAACTTTGCAGTAAAATGAGTCAAGCAATTTCATTATTTTCTTAGAAATTTAGATTTAATGCCAGTTTGAATTAAATTGAATGCTTTTAATGATATTTAAGGCCTTATTTTTGGCACAATTCGTTTAATGACTTTTAATGCCCCGCGGAAACCCTGTTAAAGGTGAAGTTCATATGCAGGACACTGTGAGGCCTCCGTTTCGCGAGTTTGTCTCCGGGCTCCAACAATTGGCTGAATGTCAGTCTCCACTGTTACATAAAGGCTACACTACCCTGTCCAAGAAAGTCTGCATGCCAAAACTCTATCAGATTATTATTTCTTCTCAATTGGACGTATTAAAAACACCACAATGGCACAATAAGACCAGTAATTTCAGTAGAAGAAACATTTCCAAAACACATTCAAAAGCATTAGAAAGGTTTTGTGGGTACTATGCCGCTCACTTGACCCAGATGAGTCTAATAAAGCAGTTGCATCAAAATATCAAGCACAAATCATTCATGATAAAAAAGGAGACATCTAATTATGTCTATGAAACTATCTTAAAATGCAAATATAATTTATTTTCATTATGCCTGCCCCTGACCGCGTCCTGAGGGTGATGCATAACAACAGACTGAAAGAATTAAGCTGAAACACAGCAGTTCCATAATTATTTACCAACAAACGCATGTATTCTTATAAGAGTTATAATATTGCAGCCACATAACGGCAAAAGAAAGCAAAATAATGCATTGCCATGTTGCACAACTAATTTAAAGGCAATTTCTCATAGTAATTGAGGCCTTGTGTGTATGTGCCGCTGCTCTCTGATTAAGGTGACCTTAGATTGTGCACTTACTGAAAATCATTCTGAGCAGCAGAGGTTACAGCTCCAGTCATTGCCTTCCTGAACACATTACCTTAATGATGCCATTCCTCACGCCTCCATCTCCCCACATTTAGAGACACTACAGTTACTTCTATTAAGATATTCAAATGTCTCGCACAGCTGTTTGTCCACAGCTCCAGCATAAAAGGTAAGCCACAGATACTATGTGTGACAGCCTCAACACCAAATCCTCACAGATCCTCACACAGACGCATCCGTTCATTAGTAACATTGATTTATCATGAGTATTCCTTTTCGTTTATTTTCATTTTTTGGGCCTAATTGGTATTTGAAAAATGAGCAGCTTGGAGCATAAAGACAAATCACTCATAATAAGGTTGATTTACTAACAATCAATCACTACATTTATATGATATAGCCTTATTATCATATAATCAGCAGTTATAATCACACTTGTGTGTGTCATTTTAATAGTGTAACCTTTGCTGCCTCTTGGCCAGGACTCTTTCTTCTCAACGGGACTTTCCTGGTTAAATAAAAGTTTAATAAATAAACATTACGGTTTACACATCATAGTTCAAACACCATGAATCCTGGATCAGAGCTTCTGCAGAAAAGCAAAAGGAGTTCTGAAAACCAACAATTAGTCTACTTTGTCACAAGATACAGTTCCCTCTCTTATCAAATTAAGAGAATTATAAAAAGCAGTTGGAGGCTGTTGCACAGTGATCACTTTCCCTGTTCCTCCAGTGGTGACTTTTAAATGTGCTCCACTTTAAAGACAGGCTGGTGCCCATCATCTACCTGTAAAAAAACGTACTTGGCTCCCTCCACCACCAAAAGGAACATACAAATGTGGTTTTGCAGCCATTGCTCAAATATAAAAGAATATACAATATAAATTCAATCATTAACTGTACCTTTTGTGGTTTACAAACTGTCTTGCCCATGCGGCTGCTTCTATGCCGGCCGCTCAAAGAGACGACTAAAAGACAGGGTCAGAACATAAACGAGCAATTGAGAATAATAATTTTGATTACCCTATGGCAACGCATTTTTTTTTCGAAATCATGGCAGTAACCCTGATGGTCTCAGGGTGGAGGGTTTGGAACACATCCAGAAGCAGAGCAGAGGAGGGGATCTATTACTACAGAGGGAAACTTACAGGTATATCTATAGTCCTAAGGCTACTGTACACCCTGGATTAAATGAGGAAATTGACTTTAGTCCTTTTCTGTAGCAGTGTTTATTATTCTTATTTATTAGTTTTTTCTCTCTTGGGTGAGGGTGTGTCCTCACTCAATTGTGCGGCCCCTCCCTCAGGTCACCAGATGTGGAAGAAACTTGTTTTAAAATATTTTAACATGCATTAGCCAGTAAAATATAGGCTTTTTTCATCATGTAAATAGAGAATTAATGTTGTGGGAGGAGTGCCTTGGCTCTTTGTTTTTCTCTTGTTGCTTTTTTGGCGAAAAAGCTACTTTTTGTGGTACTGTGGTTCCCAAGCACTTTGTTTCTAGTTTTTCCTCTTAAATCCTAGTATTGGCATAATCAAGAGTTCATGAGTTCAAGAACCATCCAGCTGACCGTCTCGTGGTTAGGGTTGCTGCACATGGCGGACACGGTTCTGTCCTCAGCATTGTGCGTTCATATTTTTACGGCACAGCAAAAAAAACAAATCATTTGAAATATTCTTTAAAAAGCAAGTTTAATATTTGCTCCCTTTTGAAAATCGATGGTTTGGGCTCCAGCGGCATCTTTAATGGAGACTAGACCAGTGCGAGTGTGGATGCTGAGGCTTTTACAGAGGGTTCTTGTATGTAAGACAAGACACTGCAGTGCAAGGGTGCCTGGGGCGATTCTCTAAGTGGTTATTACTCTGAAAACACAGGTTCCCTCCAGAGGCTGATGAGTGCTGCTCCAGTGTGTTTATGTATGAGCAGGCCAGATAACGCCGCCGCCCAGTGCTCTGAATTATATATCCATACATCACAAGGCCAAGATATGATTCAGAGAGGTGTTCTTTGGCTTTTTCTTTTTTAGGCGGTTCTTTTTTTGTGATAAATATGAATATATCACTTAATACTCCTTATATTTAGCTGTTCCTAGCACATACATTTAGACCCTAAAAAGCAACACTGCTTTTAGTTTTATGAATGTATTAATGCAACAATTAAGTAACAAGATCTTTCCCCATACCTCCTGAAATAAACAAATAGAGTTAATTTGCAAAAATCTACATTTGCTTGTGATTTTCCCTTTGTGTAGCCTTTTTTTAATGACCAGATCTATATTAGTGGATCAGACTTCAACTTTAGTTTTACTTGTGTCACCTGTAGATTAAGGTGATAAAAATGTAGAACAATTTGGAAAATAATTCTGCTTTTGCAAATTAACTAAATATGTCATTAAATTATTTGCAGCAATACAAAATATTGAAATAGAATATAAACCTATAGCGCAGTGTTTCCCAACCAGGGGTACAGGGACCCCAGGGGGTACGCGAGAGGTTAGCAGGGGGTACTTGGAATAATTTCAGATAAAAAAAAAGATGAAACAAATTGTGTTTTTGATTATTATGGTCAAAGGAAAGACATTTTAAAACATTTAATTGTAAAGAGTGAGATTTTGAGAGTTTTTAGCTGCTTTTTGAGTTTTTATCATTCCCTTTCTAACTAATCAACAAAACCATTGAAGCAGGGGGTACTCCGAGTATAAACGAAAGGCCCAAGGGGTACGTGAGATAAAAAAGGTTGGGAACCACTGCTATAGCTCATGTTTACAATCTTTTTTTTCAGTGTGCAAGCTGAGAGGGAGAGCTTGTCTGTGTCAGAAGAGTTTGAGCGACAGAGCTTGAGAGCTGATGGCCAGGCATCATGGTCATTTAAAAGCTCAGGCCCACTTAGCACATCTTGGCTGGTCCAGATGCCACTGACCTTGGTAATGAGCAGCCGCTGGTACAGCAGTCATTACGCCTGCTATCTCCTCCTTCAGGAGCTGTCCTTTATTTCCATAAAACCTTTTATCCACTTTCTCAGTGCTGCCATACAGCTCCATGCAGGCCGACAGCCATTAATGACTCCAGCAGTACAGCAAATGTCGTTACATGGCGCGTCTCATCAATACGGCTAAAAACAGAACATTCACCGGTTGTGTCGCTGTAATGTAGATCTAATTAAGCCAGGTTCTACAAAAAGGGAGTATAAGAGCAGAGGGGAGATGAGAGGGTGACCCAATTAAAACCAAATGGAGACTCTCAGTGTGCAGAGGAACATACAGTACCTTCATCAGATCCTAAAACATCCCGTTGCCACATTAATATTCAGCATTAATGAAAGTCACTCTCTTACATCCCCTCACTTCGCCTGTCAAGTTCCTATTTCATAAATATTGTCTTATTATGATCATCATGAGTTTTCCCCTAAATATGCAAAAAATATTCAGAGCCAACAAGGATGACAGGTGAAGCGGGAAGAAGCTCCGGAGAAGAGTTGCTATGTGGGTATACACTGAGACTCGTATGACTTGTGCTTGCCCAAAGTCAACAGCAACTTGACCGTGATTGCCAGAACATCTTCTAGCCGCAATGACTTCTTAGGCCCCTCCATTTACAGATGAGGCTCTGTTTGGATCCATCAGGAACAACTGTAACTGTGATTCCATCAAATGACAAGTGACGGATAAGTGATGAGTGAATGACTGACTGACTGGATGTAAGGCTCAAGAACCCGGCGCTGTGAGCCCCCTTAGACCCTCAAGAGTAGTCGAAATGTAAAAATAATCTAGCTCCCAATAAAGACTGCAGGTTGGGCTGGTGAATATTAATTAATTCAAATGTTAACCTCTTAGGCCCGAGGTCTTTTTCTCCAAAAATCATCTATTCACATCATAGGTGGTGTACATGGCTAATCTTGGTGTCCAAACATTTAGTAGAGCTTAGGGATGACGACCTTAGGGATGACGGTGGAAGTAAAATAATAATAAATGATAAAATGAGGTTGCAATGGGTTGGCCTGTAAAAAAAAAACACACTTTTTCCCGCAAAAAGTCCTTTTCCTCCCTATGGTGTAGCAAAAAACATAAACGGATAATTCCACATCAGCTGCCACTAATTTGCAACTTTGTAATATTTTGCTGCGTAAAACACGTACAACAGTAACTGTATCTGAAAGCGCAGAGCCATTTTTGGGGGCTATAGGGCTTAAGAGGTTAATAATGAAAACTCTTGCACAAATATACACGGCCCTGTGATTGTGCCTGTTCACACACAGAACAAACAAGTCCAAACTGTGACACTTAACGCAAGACGGATTCAAATCTACTACTGCATCTTAAAAAAGGCTCTGTACTTCATGTTTCCTGGAGAATCAGACAATAATTATTTCAGCTTCGTAATAAAGTGCAGAAAAGTGGATCTATGCAACAGCCTCATACTATGTGACTGCTGTGGAAATGACATCAATATCTTCCACATCTAATTAAAAGTAATTCTGGAGTAAAGTGCAACACACATTAATGTAGATGTGCAGCTGATAATGATGGTAGAGCGAAGCGTGGAGACCAAATTTAAACAAATAAATAAAAAAAGCTCAAACAAACGGGCAGAATTATCCCACCAGAGCAATTATGGATCTAATCAGAGGTTTCTGCATGAAGGTACGGGCCTCCTATCTCCGTCCCATTTGCATCATAACACAGTGTGCAATATTAATTTCCGAGTTTACTGCTTATTGGAAGTGCGAAGTATGAAAAGCCATTAAGGTCCCAAATAGGAAAGCAATTTGCTGTCACATGGATTCAGCTCTATTAAAAAGAAAAATCTTGTTAACCATTTGGAATTAGAGTCATTTGGCAAAAGGCATTCTGGCGCACTCCAGTAAAATAAGTAATTATGCTTCGCTTCCTTCTATCCCTCTCTTTCTTTCAT
The DNA here is from genome assembly GCA_900303255.1 of Lesueurigobius sanzi. Classification (NCBI taxonomy): domain Eukaryota; kingdom Metazoa; phylum Chordata; class Actinopteri; order Gobiiformes; family Gobiidae; genus Lesueurigobius; species Lesueurigobius sanzi. The sequence continues at coordinate 17,139 of OMNZ01070737.1, read as the reverse complement.
TTGCACAGGCGTGGAGGGGAGTGGTGGATAGGGAGAGCGACTGGATGCAAAGGTAATTAAAGTTGCTGGCTATCTGTTTGGTTAATGTAGGAATCAGGCCAACTGCAAGCCTCGGAGGCGAGGCAAAATGAGAAAAACATCCATTTTTCTGTCTCTGTCTCCCAGCCCCCAGGCCAGCTCTCATCTGGTCCATACATCACCTATTCCAATCCTACTACTCACAGTCCAAACAGGGGGCTATCTATATAAGAAGCTTGTACTGACTATTCCTCTGAGTTTATCTGGGTTTCATTTCTGTTACAACTGAGAAAAATCTCATTAGCAGCTCTCCATTCTGTTTAAATGAAACCTGGATGCGGTGCCTGATTACATACTCCATCTTTTATGTATTTCTATACATTACGGTTCCCCATCTAAAAACGTTAACTCTGTGCTTTCCACGGAAAACACTCTGCAAGGCAGGGATTACATTACATCTAAATGTAGTATCAATAAGTGCAATAATGTCTATACATATGGAAGAGAGGACAAATGAACACATAAGCACAATGAGAGTCAGAAAGGAAAACCAGGAAAAAGACACCCACCACAACAGACCAGTTTGCTTATGCTACAAATATATAAGCTACTAAGCGCATAATGGTGTCCATAAGCCTCTACCACTCATACAAGCCATTCAAGGGCTCTGATCCATGTTTAACTGTGTTTTGGTGCCATGATCTCTTGAATGTCGTAAAAAGGGTATAATGGCTAACCTATTCATTGGTGGCTAAGCACCACTCACTTCTCCACAGGTTCAAAAACCAAACCTGGAAAAAGGATTTATGGGGTGGCATATATGGCCTCTGAGGTGTTTTATGGTCGGACTTTCACAGCCTATTTATAAGCGCTGCATGCTCTGTCCTGACCACAGGTATTGATCGCTGGCAATGGCCGTGGTGAGGCGAACTAGTTAAAGCCCTGCGTGTGCCCTCACAGGGAGATGAAAATGAGGCCTGTGTGTCTAATGATGTGTGTATGAGCAGCCAGAGGAGGCCACAGAGACAGAGAGGAGGAGAAATTAAATCATTCCTTTGCTCTTTCAGGAGAGGCACTGCAAGCCGGCTATGCTTGGGTGCTTAATGTGGGATCTGTTTTTGAGAGGAAAATTAAAAAGAGAGAGAGAGGAGAGAATGAGCAAGAGGGAAAACGAGGGGAGAGAGAGGAGGAAAGAGAGATAACTGGCTGGATGTGAAGGCGGTAAATGAGAACATCCTAATGCGGGGAGCCGTGTGGATGTCCCTAATGGGCCTGGGCTGATGTGAGCCGTCTGGTAACTGACCACCAATGTTATATCGAGCCTGCCCCACACCAGGCCTTCCCAGCACTGAGACAACAGCGCTCCATGCTAATTGGCAGAAAACGATGGTGCATAAAAAGTACAGCAAAGACATTTGGTCTAATTTGAGGGGGGATGAAACGATGGATGAAATGCTTCTAATCATATGAAGCATTTTCCTGTCTGGCTTTTTCTACCTTACTCGCATAGGGACAGCAGCAGAAGCCCTGGGAGAGCACACAAGCCTCCGCAAGAAGAAGTCATGCATACACGAAAAAAGCTTCACACCATTTAGTGAGCAAACTGCCACACAAAAACCGTAGGCACACTTAAGTTAACAAAGAGGAACAAAAATGCTTGGATCCTTTGTGAATACAAGTTGTATTTATGGGTTGAATTTGTGAAAAGTCTGTGAGAGATGTGTGAATTGGACAATCATACAGTGTCAAAATCACTGGAGAAATGGGGCGTAGATCTCAAATTGAGTGACATTGTCTACATACGCTGAATGAAGCAGTTTGCAATGAGGCTAGATGGGTGTGAATATGCCAATCACTGAACAATTGACAAAGTATTTGGCACTGTATTGTATCATTTTATCATTAGCGAATTCATGAAAAAAGTGAATATTTGGCTCTATGATGCAGCAGTGGCTGGATTCTTCTACAGTCACACTAGAGCTGAACGCTTTAGGCCAAGTTAGTTATAGAGCTAGTTCATTTAGCCTCCCAAGACTTATTAGCCAATCCTTTTGCAATCATTAAGACATTCAGCGTGAAATTAATTGAAAGACAGATTAAAAACAAATTAAGAAAAATGTAATGCAGAATGTCTATGTGCGCTTCATAAATCACTGGGGCAAAGCCAGGACCTGGCTCTCCATAATTAACTGCCGGCTATTTATTTTATTCTGCCGGTATAAATTAGAATTTAGACACAGATTATATTCGAGCTGTCTGCCATGCAGAACTGCTGTGTGCTGGTGTGAAGATTATTGGAAAAGAATAATAGGATGCAAAAGAGAACATAAAAAATATATGTAAAAGCAAGTAAAGTGGGAAAATAATGGATAGAGCACATTGTGGAGGATGAGGATAATTCATTTAAAAAAGCACATGTGTAAAGATGTCTGATTCACTCAACACCTCAATAATCTCAATAACCATCAAGGGGCTTTTAATGGTCAGGTTTTGTGTATGTGGTTTTGAGTTTGGAGAAGAACAATGGAAGATATTTGTGTTTTAAATAGTTCTGGAAGGGAAATCAGGTATTTATATCTTGTATATTATTGTCATGAATCATAATAGTAAGTTTATATGGTTTTATTTTTTTAATCAAATGGAAAATTGAGATTGACCAATATGACCCAGAAACTGTACCATATGGCCCTGTCTCACCAGCGGATACTGCAAGTCATTTGTTTCCATTCAGTCTGAGCAGTCTCTGTATCCTGATGTGACCACTTCACATGCAAATGCAGCCTCAGCCTCTTGCACAGTCAGCTCCAGACCCCCACAGTCACACATGTGCTCCTCTCTCTCCCCTGGAGTCTCTAGTCACTACATACCTCTCAGTGCTCTCATCAGAGCCACACAGTGCCTCCCTGTGGGCACCAGGCCCAGACTGGCACAGTGCCAGACCTGCTCTGCCACAGAGGACGGGCAAACACTGTCTATCTCTCCACACTCCTCATTCTCCTCTCATCCTTTCAACACAACCTTTGCTTTTTTTTCCTTTATTCTGCACTACTACAAAATATGCAGCCACTACAAGTGACAAAAACAAATTAAGCTTACACATTTCAATACGACTAATAAGTATTCAAAAGTCTGACCTTAATTTGAACTAAAGGAAAATGTTTTAGTTACATCATGTCTATGACATTAGAATATTAAAAACAAAAGAAGAAAACAAGAGCTTCTCACCATGTTTTGTCACTGACTCTTTTACATAGCTCCTGATATCACATTCAAGGTAAAATGTATTTTTATTGCTTACAGGCATGTTTTTGAGCACACGAAAAATATGCAATGAAATGTAAAAGAAGAATTGTTTTTTACATCCCTTTCTCAGTAAAAAGGTTCAAAGAAAATTCTACAAAAAACATGTAAAAGGTAATTCGATACTGAATATAAGAGCAGCATCAAAGTTGTCATCAAATTATGTCAAAACAAAACAAAAATAATAAAAAAAATACTAAATCTGGCCCAAAACATGGCTAAAATGGAAGTAAATTAGGAAAAGAAAAACAGTGTAAATCTCAGTCAGATGGACAGCTCAGTGCTTTTACTACATTGTGGCTTTTTGCAATATGTATTTTGCGTGACCTAATAGTTTGTGCAGGTCTACTGAATATGCAATTACATGCCATTTCTGTTATTGTGCATCAAGGCTTGTACGTACAGTATAAACTATAAATCTTGTGAGATCAACATCAATAGACAGGTTTTTAACAGTCATAGCACGAAATACAACCAGTCCTGCCTCAGATGTATAATTTGGTTTCCCTGGTGAGTAAAAAGCCTTGGAGGCGAGTGCATACGCAGCAGTCATGTTTGTTAAGATACATGGCTGGAGCCTGCATTTTCTCAAGCACTGGAAAAAAACACTAAATCACCAGCAAAGAAAATAAATATATACTTATTATGTTGTGCACACTGCATATATTCGCCTCCTTAACATATTGCACAGGCACGGTGCAAATGTGCAGTGCTGCACAGGGGCAAAAACATGCCATGAAAAATGACAGGGAGGAGGGGTAACTGCGGACCTGAATATAATGGTGCGGTGGAGCAGAGGAGAAATAATCATACCTAGTGGAGGGGGAGAGGGGAGGAGCGAGAGGGAGATGAGTCTGTGCCCTGTAGCAGGGAAATGATGCTCCAGCGCTCTGCTGCTGGCTGCCTCATTCCCCAATAACTGCACAAAGATGCCTTCAGCACAGGAAACAGCAGGCAGTGCCTCCCAATGCATTCCCTTTTTGTAGGGCATAGCCACGGGAGACACACAATGTTGTTTTTCTTGTTTTTTCTGCTCCTTGAAACTGTAACAATCTAGTATCTAGTCTTGTCATTGACAGCCCATAGACAATGCATAGAAAGCAAAATATATTATTGGTTAAATATTAATAATATTTAATAATATTCAGTTCCAAAGGTCGCTTCTTTTGAGGGTGCACTTAGGTGCAGTAACATCAGAGGCCTTCAGGTGTCTCTCTTTCACTTTGCATGGCTGTAGCTGACTCTCTCTCTCTTTCAGTGGAGCTCCTCCTGCTTCTGAACTCACATCTACACATAATATATACACCATCATTTGAAAATGGCAGCTTTTTGAAAATTCACCTTGATTATCAGACATTAAAAGTGACTTCTCCAGAGCTGAGTGTCTGGCTAGGGGGATGGCTGCAGACAGCCGAACAATGCAGCAAACCGGGCTAGGGTGTGCATGGAGGAGAGAGGAGCCAGCCCTTTGTTCTCTCCTACAGCCAATTATTTTTTACGTGTGCTTCTTTTCACAACAACAAGAGAGAATTTAATTTTAATGCAATCTGGAAAAACTAGGGGGGAAAAACCCCACTGTATTCTTAAGCTGATGGAGCCTAGCACCAATGGTTACATATGCACACACATTCTTTCTAAGAGGCATAGATGGATGACAGGGATGAAATCAACACAGGCACACCTAGCAGCACAAACTGCTTCATGCAAAAAGCTAAAACACATCTCACCACCAACCCCCATGCCAAAACAGGAGAACATGCAGCCTCAGACGCACAAAAGAAATGACAAAATAAAAAGAATGACACCAAAATGCTGCTACTGTTATTCATTATATTGCATTACGGGACCATGGTGAGCAGCATATTAAGCATACCCAGGACACAGCGATAAGAACGCAGACTATAAAAATGGCAAGGTTTCTTGATCAAATGGCATGAAAAAATAAAACCCAGGATTGCTGTTGGTAGGTATGTGGCCAAATATTTTTCTAATTGGAAGGGCACTTTATCTTGCTGTCAGAGAAGCAGTAAAAAGCGGTGCTGTTCCCAGAAGGAGAGGAGCACAGTTTGCTGGCCTTTTATTAGTGCTAGAGCTCTGATATATGCCTCTGCTCTAGGCTTTCATCAAGAACCTGCACACATAAACACACACATACAGAGAAATGATACAAACTCGCCATTCTGAAAGGCCACCATAACCACTGTTTAACATTCCCAAGGCTTCCTTCTCCAGCATGGTCCATAGACAATTACTACCACCAGTTTTAGTAACAACCAGTGAGCTAAATGCTAAAACTAGTGCTATTTAGTGGAGATAATGAATCATGTGGAGTAACAGAAAAAAGATATTCATAAACAAATAAAGTAAAAGAGCAAATAAAACCTCAGCGCTACCAGCCAGAGTAAAGCGATAATCACTGGAGAATAGAGAAAACACACAAGTGAGCATGGTGGCACTATTTCCGTGCAATGCTGACTTTTGCACAGCAACACAAAATGATTTATTCAGTCAGACACACGGACAGTGCGACAAAAAGACACGCGCACATGCATACACACGGCGCACGCAGCACACAGGCTAAATTAAATTTGAGTCCATGGGCAGCCTGCTAAACTGCCTGTGTGCGGGGCCTTCTCTGCGGCACAGCAAAAAGCAATTCTCTGGAGATGGCGAAATTAAAGGGCAGAATCCAGCCAGTTTATGATTCTCACTCTATTCTCCTCTCAATCAAACGTTTTATTAGCAATCATTTGTCCCTAAAAGTCATGTACTGGGAGGCAGCTGGTGTGATAAGTGCACTCAGACAACGGGTGGCCTAGAAAAATTGAGACCACAGCCCCATTTTATTTACCTTACAGCAAGAATACACAGATTAACCACGGCCCCACATGTTTAACATACAAAACTGTGTGAGACTGAGAAGTACTTGATTATGAAAACAGTTACGTGGGGGCTTCATTAAACTGCTTTGATACGAGATTCTTGAGAGTATTTATCTGTAGTGCTATTCTTGGAAGGTGACAGTATTATGAATATAAAGGTAACAAACCTGGAGCAAATGAGAGATGATGGACCAGTGGTACTGCTCTCATTCTAAGACAGGACAAAAACAAATAAACAAAGGAATAATATTCATTAAACAAATAACAAAATACAATTTTCAATGATTTGACCATGTTCCATTCTATATTACATATTCAACAATCTTTTGTAATCTATATTCTTAATCAAGTAAGGTATAAAATATTTTGTAGTCATGGAGGTGTGTACATTTACATGTCTATTCTGACCTTCTGGACCTCCTTGTCCACAATGTGGTGCCTTCAATCTTCCACCTTCCCTGTTCATGTTCCCTCTGGCATCAGAAAGTAGTAATCTGTTCCTGAGCCAGCGCCGCTGGGATTAGGCTGTGACTGGAGATAGGATATATGCGTCATTAAAACAGACACAACAACACTGCAGAGAGAGAGACAAAGTCAACAAAGGTGACACACAGAAGGAACAAAAGCCAGGCCAAAAGTGTTATAAAAACTATAAAACGCAAGTCAAAGTCACACATATAATAAATGTGTTAGTACAAGAATGACACTAACCAACACTGTTACTTAAAGGCACTGTACATGATTGTCTTGTTTACAAACAAGAGAGGGAAAGAGTAAAATAAATTTGTTAGCTGTGGTTCAAACATATTCTTAATTCATTTCTAACATCCCAATTATTTACAGGGATGAGTTTATAGGCGTTACACAACTTGCAGGGTCACTTTTCAGGATCACAGAACTAAACTAGCCTGCAAGTTCATAAAATTGATACAAATGTGTTATAAAAAGATACTTTTTTATGTCTCAGTTTAAACTATACTGAATACAAAATGGATTTTGTTCCACTACTAGAAAAAAATGAGGTATAGGCCCTTTAAATATTATCCAGCTTTTCAGCAGCTTGTCTCCAAGAGTTCAAGCATCCTCTGAAACACATATATAATTTAGTGTAGTAGTATTTAAAGGAATAGGCCATTATTTTACATACTGAGATATGTTCTTACCTGAGCTTAGACAAGTTGATGCGTACCTGTCAGGTCTTTGTGCGTGCTGTGAGTCCCGTAAAAAGACTGAAGATGTTGTTAGCATTAGCCTCTGCTAGCATATTCCTATGGGGAAAAACGGGGGTTAAGTTAGAAGCCACCAAGCTCCTTCACGTTTTCCCTATTTAAATATGGTTATGTGAGTAGTTACAGGATCCTAGTATATCGTACAGATGAAAAACAGATGAAGACTGAAGAAACTCGGCCTACGATGGACAACTCCTGTACGACTGAGAACCTACACAGACGATCCAAGTATAGTTACACAAAATTAAACCTGTTGATTTTCTAGGGCAGGGGTTCCCAAACGTTTTTGGCCGCGACCCCCAAAATGAACATCTGAACGACTCGGGACCCCCACTGTAAAAAGTAACTTCCTCTTGTAACTATTTTCAGCAGGAAAACTATGTATTATTGCATTTTTATTTTGTTTATTTTGTTATTTGGGCCCAATTCACAAATATATGCTGTCCTACCTAAACTAAACACTACATTGACAAACACTGTTATTTTGTCTTTCTATTTGATCTTGAATTCATCTGGGGACCCCCAGGTTAGGGCCTCCCCCACTTTGGGAAACACTGTTCTAGGGGGTACTATATTGTGAGGCGTAATAACACCTTAGGAGCACTTTGATGTCTGCGCAGTAATATCTTCACTCCTAGTGTGAGAGTGGACGTATTACTGCGCCTTACAATATAGTGCCACTTTTTATCAGCTTAGAACATTGACGTGTTTAATTTTGTGTAACTATACTTGGATCCTGTAACTACTCACATAACTGTATTTAAATAGGGAAAACGTGGAGGAACTTGGTGGCTTCTAACTTCATCCCCGTTTGGATCCAGAGGATTATGCCAACAGGCTAAACGCTAACAACATCTTAGGTCTTTTTGCGTGACTGAGGGCACGCAAAAAGACCTGACAGGTACGCATCAACTCGTCTAAGCTCAGGCAAGAACATATCTCAGTATGTAAAATAGTGCAGCAAGAAGGTCCCGGGTTCGGCTCCCTGCCTGTGCGGCCTTTCTGTGTGGAGTTTGCATGTTTCTCCCCGTATCTGGATGGGTTTCCTCCGGGTGCCCCGGTTTCCCCCCTAACCTCAAACATGCACGTTAGGTTAAATCCTCCAGCCAGGTGATTCTGACCATGAGCCTGGCCCACGATCTGGAGATGGGTCCCCGGGCGCTTCACTGCGGTCGCCCATTGCTTCTGACTGTCGCCCCAACAGCATCGAAGGATGGGTCAAATGCAAGGCCAAATTCCCCTACGGGGACAGTATAGTTCACCTTAACCTTAACCTTTTAGTGACCAGTAGCTGTATTTAGCTTTCCATCACAGTGGCCTCTATGACGCTTCAGGATTAAATGTTTTGGGGTTCCTGGTAAGTTTCTAGTACAAACCCTAAAAACATTTAATCCTGGAGCATTTTTTATTTTCCCAATTAGAAAGTTACATCTGCACCTTTAAATGCCCTATACCTGATTTCTAGCAGTGGAACAAAATTTGTTTGGTTTAGTGTATTGTAAATGCAGACATTTTGTGAAAATATTGCGTCACATTAATATGCATTTGTATGAACTTCATAAACTTGCAAAGTAGTTTTCTGTGAGCCTTTACAGAGCCTGTGACAGTGACCATTAAAGTTGTAAAATGTGCTCATACATTGAAGAACTGGGATGTTTGAAATGTGTTAGGAGTGAGTTTGGACCACAACTTTAATTTAGGTTGTTTTCACACATGTTGAGCGGTTAATGGGTCGATCTGAGATCGCTCTAGTTTCAGCTGCTTTCCTTCAGCCTTAGTTCAGTCGTGTTCACATGTTCTGTATGTGCGTCGCACCAAAAAGCTGCACCATCGCCACATGACCAAAATCAGCTGTTCGCCGAACTCATCCCCAGGACAACAAGCATGAAGCGGTCACAGCCCTGTCAATACAGTGACATGCAGCAGGTGTGTGCTTACACTGGGGTCATCTCTCTCTCTCTCTCTCTCTCTCTCTCTCTCTCTCTCTCTCTCGTGGCTAAATACAGTGAGCCTGATGTGCCGTGTGTGAAAGAAATGCCCTTAAAACAGAGAGGCTTTACTGCGCAGAGGAGAGGGGCAGAGAGAGAGTAAATAAAGTTGATCCAATTTTGTCTCGTCAGACGCATGTTCCAATTAGGTCAGTGCGAGCTCGGCCGCCTTCACACCACACCTGGGCCGTCGCAGAGTCAGAGATAGTGCGGCTGAGACCGCTCCGAGACCAGCTGTTTGAGCCGCTCCAAGTGCGGCTCTTTAGACTGGTCTAAAGTGGTGTGGCTGGATTCACACAGGCCACATAGGGCCGCCCTTGGGTCAATAGCCCCTTTAGGTCGACATAACTAGTGGCAGTGTGAAAAGGACTTCAGTTGCTCCCTCTTTCTTTGTTTGTAATCAAAATATATAGTATATGGCCTTTACATGAGTAGAATCATAAGCAAAAACATTCAGAAAAGATGCTTTAACACAGATTTAGCTTTGGTTGGTTTCCATCTGCAGGTAGAGTAATACAATATGAAAAAGCATCCAACCATCCAAGGACATCCCAAACACACTGTTGTGGTCTCAAAACACCACTTCCACCACACAATTGTCAACAGAATCATGTAAAATCACTAAACATCACACATGAGCAATAATAAGTATCAGTGCTGACACTCATTTCTTATAGCACTTTTCTGACATTGAAAGAAAAGTCCCTCAGGTCAGAACATCTCAGAAGACTTAGACTCAGATGTTTAGCAGTTCATGCTTCTATCTTTCCTCAATTTGTAAAATGTACACACTGAATTCAATTTTCAGTTTAATACCCTTAAGTGCAAATCTAATTTCAACCTCAATACCTGTCGCAGAGTTTATCAGCTTGTTTCACAACTTCCAGGGTCCCTGTCACAGAAATGCTAACAAAAAGTAGCCTTCAAGTTTTTTTTCCCAATATAGTTTACATTATACTGAACGACAAAACACTTTTTGTGCCATTACTGAAAGATCAGGTATAGGGCCTTTAAATGCTGAGTGAGCATACTCTAAATATGAGATTCAGATAGGACAGGGCTTAGGGATGACACACAGGAGGAAGAGGATGTGTCGTGTCCATGTGTTCTGAAGGTAAGTATTATTGACCCACAACCCATCTGTGTATTTATATGCCGCAATCCTCCTGACAGTTTAGACACAGATGACTCTACAATACAGAACTACAGTATATTTCAGTTGGGAGCAGGTGACAATACAACTCTATGTCAGAGAAAGAGTTTTTAGAATAGAAAATTGAGAAATGTTGTACTTGATCAATATTTGATAGTGATTGGATTCACCAATCTGCCATATTACTCAGTACAATGCAGTAACATGCACATGTTTTTGAATATTGTAAACTAATTAGACCTTAGTTCATGTGTACTGACAGAGAAGACATTGTACTTTGTTTTTGTTTTATGTGGATTGGCCCAGGAACTAGAGAAACTAGCAATAAATTAAGACTAGACATCTGCATTTTGACAGATACAATAGTTACTGGCTTTAAGCTATAGGCTCTAACTAATGTTGTGATGTCATGTGAACACAACCTATTCCTGCTTTAGCTGTGCAACCACCAATTTCTGTGTAAAATAATTTATCAAACAAAATGCAGATGTTGTGTACAAATGTCACAGCACAGGACACTGTTTGCCTACACATGACTCTCCACAAGTAATGCTTGCATACTCATTGGTATCAATACGAGTTTGCACCTTCGAATCAGAGTCACTTTATCAACAGGTAACATCGGCAGCAGCCACATAGTCAACCAATACGCAACACAGCGATTGGGCAGAAGGAAATGATCAATTATTTGTCTTAGTTAAAAGTTTCATATATCACACATGACAGTTCTGAATGAAAGGGATGAAATGCCTCACACTGATGCATTTAAGGAGTGTAAATGCATCACATCTACATAGGTTAATACAGCTTTTCTCAATACAACACACAATCACCCTATGTAAACCATAGTAATGTTATTGCCCAAATGCATATGAAGGATGGTGGTCTTGGTCTGAGGCCTGCTGAAATTAGCTAGGCCTAACAGAAAGCACTGTACCTGACACCGAGTCTTCCAGCCCTCTGGCTCATCTTCTTTGGTTTTGTGGCATGATGATGGGCTTCCTCGAGAGATCCAGTTCGCTCTCCTCCATTTCAGGTCGCGAATGAGAGATCTTTGCTGCTGGATGTCCAGCTATTGAACCACAAAAGAAGGCAGGGCAGTGAGAGGAGGAGAAAAATCAATCCAGCACACAGAGCCTATCCTCTGTGCGCAGCCAACCTGCTTCTGTGGCTGGGTCTGGATGCACCATACTCTCCTTTTCTCTTTAAGCAATTACGTACAATTTGAAGTTCTTCTACCAAGATATCACCAAGAGCAGGTTTACCACATCAACGTATAACCAATAGAAGCTGCTGTGTCAGTGAATAGCCTTAAATTTGCCACACACTAATGTATTCATATGTGACTGCCGTGTTGATAAAATAATAAAATATGTACCGATGACGTCATGAACAGCTGCTTTCTGAGTTTGCTGACGACACAGGCTGCTAATTAATACTTCCTCCCTCAACTAAATCACATGTGAGAATGGGCTGACGCATGATGGAGAGAGAGAGGCAGCCCAGCAGTAAAGGAGAGAGAAGGAGGAAGAGGAAGGAGCCTCAGAGAAACTTAGGTAGGACAGAGGAAGCCCACATACGTAGTTTCAGCATGCACTGAAATGTTCCTGCACGATGCTGGACGCCTTCGATGGGAACACTGGAACAAGATGGAAACTGGACACAAAACCACTAGTGCGAATATAAAAACGACACAGACGAGGATACAAAAAAAAATACTCTGCCCATTTCTGTTCTGCCTGGAAAGACCGCTGTCACCTCCGCGTAGATTTTCCACATCCTTGAATGGGTTAAACAAAAGAGTCTGGTAATTACGTCCGGATTAAAAACACCAATTATGCCAAAATCCATTGCACGGTATTGCTTAAACCGTGGCTCATCCGTTAGCACTGTGTTTCTGTGCGCGATCCACTCCGATAACACTAACCCTGCTTTCTTTCCCTCACAATCGCTCCCTCTCTCTCTATTCTCCCCTCCTAAACTGATCAATACTTCATTTAAATCATGGCATTAGCACACTTCTAGTCGAAAAAGAGAGCGAGGACGGATACAAATGAGCGTCCTGTATGTAGCGGCACAGTAACACGCTGGCGGGATATTGAGATTTTGTTGATAATCCATTGCGGAAACACGGACAGAACAATATTCAAGTTAAGTGGAGACTGTATGGCTGCGTTGATTGAACCACTAAGCCCCACCGCTGATCAATACACATTTGAATCTGAGCTGGGAAGAGCTATCACAATATTGCATCGTCTCATCAGAAAAAGGCAAACACGGCATCCCAATTATCATCGAAAATGACTTGTGACGAGCGGAACGCAAGTTGGATGCTGATAGAGGTATATTTCATATTTATTCAGCAGAATTTTTACATTAGCACCTGAGCACATAATTGCCTAATATATATGCACACTCACACTTTTATCTATTCACATAATTCACAATGAGCCAAATCAATACATCCCTCTCATAACTTGTTCCATGCTCATAAAGCGCATCCGTATTGGCTAATATAATGACTCGTTTGCCAAGCCCCCTTAGAAGAGGCTGGCTAATTTCCTAGCTCTCTTTGAAATCGCGGCGCGGAGCAACTGGCTAATCTCCCTGTCCGTCATTAAATTGTGATATTTACCTGCGCAAAGGAGCAGACATGGGCCAGGTGAGAGAGCTGTGCACCTCGCTGCAGTCTTGGGCTGGTCATTGGTCGTAGAATTAGAAGCTAAAGGGATGTTGCTGAGGACAGGTTTGCTCCAGTCTGAACATGGCCGACCACAGGCGAGAATAGCTGAAAAGGGAGATGAGAGAGGGGAAGACGGTGAGGCAAAGAGTGAAGTGGTGGATACAGAGCCTAAGTCTGTCACTCGAGGGAACATGCACTTACATATAGTCTGCCGCCAATGTCGGCCAATGAGCAATTAGACAGACAAGACTAAAGTTATTGATCTGAGGTTCAGCCTCTTTCCTCAGGGCTAACTAGCCTGCCTGGGGTTAGGTGAATGGTGCTGCAGCTGCAGAGTGGAGGTGAGTGCAATTGAATGGGAATGGAGGAGTATAACTTTTTTCTACGCAGGCCCAATGCAGTGGACATTAAGTGATTAACTATTACAGAGTAGTAAGGCATAACATTAGAACAGTATAATAGCAAAGGCGCAGGACTGATACATGCATAATCTGGTTAAAGTGATTCATCAGTAACAGAATGGAGAGACAACCAAACAACTAAACAACTAAACATAATCAGAAATACCTATAAAAGGTAAATAAAAAACATTGCCCCTCAGCCTTTTACATAAAGAAGCCGATGCGTCCATATGCAAACGGACTATGGACCACTAGATATTAATATTATATAAACAGAGATGATGTAAAAGGACATACAGCATACAATAATTCTTAAATTGAATAAAATACATCCTTTTTAACCATAATAAGTAATATTAAGCAAAGATGTACCAGCTTCATTGTGTTTGTACGTATGTAAAACATGACAATACAAGAGAACAGTGAGGGACTGTTTATACACAGGTCCTCTGCCTGTGCAAGAGGACACCTTTATTATTTGGACATGCAACGTCACTCCTGGCTCAATCCCTAGCAACCACCATAGCAACATACTCTGTGCTCAACGTGAAGTGCATGTCAAGTTCCCCCTGCCACCAGCTGCACAAAAGCGAAACACTGAGCATTGTAGGGGGACAATTATAGAGCCATGAACACCATACAACACATTCAGTTTACTCATCCATAAACACGCAAACAAATCACAAAACCATCTGTTGCAAAATATTTTTGCTGGGGTGAAAAGGTGCAAAATTAAGGTTGAAGTTATGGCAGAAATGCTTATTTTTGATAAAAATCTGGTGTTCATCGCCAATTATTACCACCAATATATTCTATGAACATAGAATGCTATAAACCTTCTGCATGTATGTATTCTCAATATTTCAGGAGTTGAAACTCGTAAAACACATCGGTGACAAGTGTGACCTGGCTCCCTAAGCCATAAATGACCTTTAATATTCAGAATCGCCTCAGGGGCCAAATTAAGCCTCATGGGGGACCGATGCGGTCCGCTGGCCATGTCTGGCATTCCTGCTCTATTGTATCAAAAATAAATGGTCAACAATGTTACATACATAATAACTGTGCTTCTATCAATCATGCTATCTGCATGCATGATATGGTAAATACAGTTGTGGCCAAAGGATTGCTACATACCCCTTTAAGTTTACATACCCTTTCAATCTTTTGGCCATTTTTCATAGAATATGAATGATAACACAAAAATCTTTTTTCCACTCATGGTTAGTGGTTGTGCGAAGTCATTTATTATCAAAAAACTGAGTTTCTCTTTTGAAATCATAATGATGTCCCTGATCTAACCTTTACATGACCTTCAACAACTGCCAGGAAAATGTTCAGGAGCAAAGAAAACTCACTTCAGCTGAAATACAGGAAATACAGAAAATGTTTGTTTCAAGATGCACAATATGTAAACTTTTGATCAGGGACATTTGGTTAGTTTGTAGTTGAAAAGCGTAAACAAACAGGTTTTTTGACAATAAATGGCTTCACGCAACCACTAACCGTGAGTGAAATAAAGCTTTTTGTGTTCTCATTCATTTTTGTATATTCAAGTTCATAGCTGAAAGATGTGGCATATTAAGTTCATAACTGAAGGATGTAGCCTTTCGTTCACAGGAACGTGTGGGAGAAAGACAGTTTGTGTACAGCTTTGATGGCCACTTACTGCCAGCTCAAGTGTGTGTAAGTGTACAGCTGCCACCAGCTGCACTAGGGTAGCTGTTGCATTTATTTTGCTGATCAAGCTCACTATCATTACTCTTTTAGATGAAAGTAGGGGGAACATTCTTGTTCCCTGTGGCCTTTGAAGAACAAGGTTTTGTGTGTGTCAAGGACCAAAAGGTCGGCCCTTATTTTTCAGGTCGTATCCCATCCTAAATGCAATTAATGACCATATGAAAGAAGGATTATGCTGGCAGCGTTCTCTTCAACAATACAGCATTGAGGGGATGCACGGGCTCCATGCTAACACTAACCCCCTTCACTCACAAGCACACAACAGCTATTTGGCAAGAGCAAAGAGATGCCCATTAAGCAACCCCTCACAGACTAAGTAGGGCCCAACATATCATTTCATCTGCCTTTTCTGTGATTATGCCTCTGCTACTGGAGCCCTATTGTTCCACTGTGTTTGTTTATGTATTTAAATGCTATTTAAAGTGTTATGTTCGTTATTACATCAAGATACAAGCATTCTAAAAATATGCAACAGATCCTTGTTTTCCATCACTAAATTTAATTAAATTGAAAGCAGATATTCATCAACAAAAACATATGTAATCAAAGACTCAATGTCCTTGTTTAATCCAAAGAATCTTGGTTTGTTTGCTTTAATCTAATGTAGAGCCATGCTGAAACAAGGATAAGTCAGAAGGATTGTAGCCAGAAGGATTTGATCATCTTTCTGTCTCCTGATTTCCAGGCATTGGTCACGGTTTGTTTTGAGGCTGAATGGGCAATGTTTGAGCCTTCACTTGATGCTTTAAAAGTGCTCTAGCCTGGGGTCGTGAGAGCTCATCTTTAGAGGAAAAGGAGAGTTCAGGTGTCACTTTTAAGGGACCATATCGCTCTCATTCTTGACAGACATGCTTATTAACTATGAAGTCTTTGCCTGAGGTCTACAAGAACTTTGAAGAAGTTTTCAATGAACTAGAGAGATCAGATTGCATATGTTGAAAAATATTGAGTTAAGATGTAGAGAAAAAGGCTTCTTCATGGCAACATTGGGCAATATTAAATCACATTAGTCATGGTTAATGGTAAAATGTAGTGTTTCATTCAAGCTGTGGGTTTGTTTGCTTCCCAGACCCTTCATCTCACTTAAAACTCACTTTAAAATATAAACATAAACACTGTATAACAAAGTTCTGTAAGGTGCACATTTAAATATATAAAAATAGCCTATAAAAATAGGTTAATCTTTTTCTGAAGGCAGCATTTAAATATAAAGTTCCTTTTGTTCACTTGAAGAGCAACTAACCCCCAAATCTACTTTTTTTTTGCTGGTTAACTGTATATGGGTAACCTTGCCTGCAAGCTGAATTCTCGTGGTATTTGTGATTTCACAAACACACGAGAATCCATCTTGCCCCGAGCCGCTAAAGTATTTGAGTCAGGACCACCAGTGGGACGGAGCGACGAAAGCAGCAGGTACCGAGCAAAACAAACATTTGTTTCGAAAATAAGGTAGTGTGGGTTAAGGTGCCTTCAACCCGCAAACTCGTGCTACAAAAAAACGCAAAAACCACTCGACGACATTATGATATACAGCTCAGAGCCGCTATCTAACAAACAACTATGAGCGAAACTCCGAACGGATTCGTTTGGAGCGGTCCCAGATTGATATTGTGGAGAACATAACTATGAGTGCTACACAATGTCTATCTGGTTCTTGCCAGGTTAGTATATGGGTGTCTATTGTAAAACAGTCTGTGTGGAGCTCTCTTAAGGTTAAAACTATATGGCATTGGACTTTTGGAGTT
>OMNZ01070729.1:9465-22207 GCA_900303255.1 Lesueurigobius sanzi | reverse complement strand
TGAGTGTGAGAAAAAAATGTATTGCAAGTTCTCTGTAATTTTCTGTTTTAATCCATTTTTGCGTGAAAATGACCAAAATTGCAGAAATCCAAATAATAGACAGAGCCAGATTTAATTGAATGTATGGTTTTATTTTATTGATATATTAGTTCTAAGGGGATTTTGGATGTCTTGTTTAGTTTTTGAATAGACTGGTTAGCAATGAATAAATCTTGCCTTGTTTTTGGTTCAAAACTAAATAAATCACACCAGGAATGAACTATTGAAAAATCCATCAGAGCAAACCTTCAGAATATTGTTAAGTACAAGCCTGGAAAGTTTGGAGTCTATACGAGCTACTAAAGTGGAGATGTTGTCGCCACAATGTGAGAAAAATGCATTTTGGAACAAAATATTACACTCCTTATTGTACAGATTAGGTCATGTATTCGTTTCCAGGTGAAAGTTTATATGAAACTCATGGTCTAAAACCTGAAAATTGAAAAAAGGAAAGTGTTTTGCCTGCAGTGTCTCCTCTTATAATGTGTCCCGAAACAGAATTCAGATTTTTTTTCAATACTTAACTAAAATATAAACCTTATTATATTTAATGTAATTTCAATAAACTTGTCAAGCAGTTTGGTCAATCCTAAACACATAGTAAGCAGTCACAGCCGGTGCGTGCGGGTGACAGTGACATGAGACGACCGCATTCCAGGAGAAGAGAGTATGTGGCAGGACAGCAGAGAAACCCTTGCAAAAAAAAAAAAAGGTGAAGGGTGTGTCCCGCTGCATTCCTCGCAGAGACAGATGAGCCCAATCGAACTGCCGCCAAGACTGTGACAATAGCCCCAGAGAACAATGGACAATCCCTGTCAATGTTATACCTAAGAGTGTGGAGATCGCAGCTTTTGATTATCAATCCTGTATTTGGGTTATGGGTTAAACGTGAATTATTATCAAATAGTCATCTCAGAATCAACTTGGCTTTAAACATATCTTTTAATGGAGTACACTAAAATGGGGGCAACTCAATGAATAAACTAAACACAACCAACAGCTGAGGAAAGGTTTATATCCAGAGGTCTACACTTAAAACCTTTACCCCAAAACATAATCGCAAAGCTATCCGTGAGCCGCACATCACAGAATCAATGGCACACTGTTGTACTTGCGCTTACTTTGGCTAATGTTATCGTATGCTGCTCCCATATCGTCAGCTCCTCCATGCCTGGCTTCTGCAAAAGAGAAAGGCAAATCGGTGAGATCGCATAAACAAATATGATGGAAAAATCCCCTTACATAAAAGGTGGAGAGAGCAGCCGCAGCGGTGGGTAATCCAAGGCTTTAGATTGTCAGAGCTCCTAACCTGTAGTACATGCTCTCACCTGTCCTGCCTGACTGGTGTGAGGGGAGGGGCTAAGAGGTTTTGGAGGAGGGGCCTTGCGTGTACCGGTGGAGGCGATGAGGAAACGGCACCTGAGGCCCGCTGTCTATAAAAACGCACTGCGGGAGGAACGCGGCCTACAGACGACCGGAAGTCATTATGTCACCAGCAGAAGCAAACAGGCAGGGCTCCGTTAATGCTCAAGTGAGGCAATAGGTTTGGATTCAGTGAACAAATATGGGAAAGCACAATTTACCTGTGGGAAATATGGCAAAAAAAATGTTTGTATTCAACAGCTAGATCAGAAAATTGAAATGGCTCAGTTTTATCACAGGTTGTGTGTACCTTTATATGGCCTTTAAAGGGGAGGCAGGTGAATAGGAGATCTTTAGTTGAGTGATGCCAATTTGATCTTTTGCTGTATATTACTGACATAAATAGGGCAACAAAATGTATTGCATTTTACGTTTTCCTGTAAAAGACATTTCATGTGTAAAAAATACAGAAATTGACTATTATTTTTGGTGATGAAATCGAATCAATGGATCAAGCCAGGTTTAAATGTATGGTTTTATTTTGTTGATATAGGGGGATTGCATCTAGCATCTTGTTTTGTTTTTGCATTAAGTAGTTATTAGTGAATGAATATTTAAAAAAAAAAAAAGTTTTTTAGGGTTAAAAGCTCAATAAATTAGTCCAGGAATTATATTAAACCTTCAAAATATTAAGCCCAAGACAGGAAAGTTTGGAGTCTGTAGGAGATGCATTTTGAAGTTGCATTTTCCAATATAATTCTATGGAGTAATGTAGAGTGCAATAATTACACTCCTTATTGTAAAGATTAGGTCATATATTGGTTTCCTGGTCAAAGTAAATATTTTTAAGAGAGCAAACACTCCCCAAACCTAACCTATCCACCTGTCACTCACTCAGAGTTTAACGTAATGGGAGGAGTCAGAGGGTTAAAGTGGCTGTATTTAAGCAAATATCACCAAAACACAAGTCGTCACACACAGTGATCAGAGTATGAGTCAGTATGAGTTCAGTGTTGTATCACCCGGCCATACAGCACACACGTCACCAAAACTATCCAATTTAATCAACACGTCAATACACTTACAATTAGTGAGTGACATGTACAATTTGTGAATCATCATGTAAATATAAAAAAATACTTCAAATTTGCTCAACTAAAATGAATTCAATGTCCGTAGTATATTGACCATAGAAAGGAAATACTTTGACCTACTATTGTCTTGCTCTTGCACATTTTTCTTTAAGGTGTTGCAGTATGAAACGATCTATCCAAGCATAACTCTCCCAACTCTAAAGAACCCAGTCTAAACCAGAACTTGTGCTATAATGCAAAACTCCCTCCTGGACGGCTGGAGAAAAACACCCAAGTGGAGCAGAATTGAGAAGTATATTGCAAAACCGACTGTATTTTTTCCCAATGTACGTCAGGAGTGCAGTGAGGGCAGTAGAGGAGCATTTGAGCAGGTCGAGCCAGCTGGACCGTGCCGGAGCAGTCATGTGACCAAGGATCTTTGTTTATTTAAACCAGAAACCTGAATATTTAGGCCACGTAGTGAGTACTTGTACAAGCTGGAGTGTTCATAACTTACAACAGGCAAAAGAGAAGTCACCTCCACTAAGCGCCAAGACTCAAACCTGTTTTCACACCCACATTTTAAGAAAGGTAGGGAAAGAAAATATTAGGGTTATGACAAATGCAAAATGTGCCGACTATGCTGCATATTGCAATAACAACAACAACTGGTATTCCTACAGGATCTGCATTTCCAAAGTACAGAGCGCCGCAGCCTCCTAGAACCAAACATATCTCTGGAGCCATGCAACATTAAGAATTCACTCCAAAGTGCGGCCCGGGGGCCAAATGCCGCACTCTTTTTTTTTGTTTAAGTCATGATTTCTGATTTTCTCACAATTCATGTGTAAATTGACTTAAACCATCTGCTTCTTCTTGGGTTTAGACCTGGTTTTGGAGTGGTTTAGTCTTGGTTAAGACCTGTTTTAGTCTAAGTTTCAGTCCTTACAATGTTTTGACATGCTTCCCTCATGGTTTAGTCCTGGTTTAATCCTGGTTCAGTTTGTGATATTGTCCAGGTTTAGACCTGATTTAGACCCAGTTTTCTATTGGTTTATTTCTAATTGAGACCTTGGGTTTAGACCTGGTTCAGTCATGACTTAGTCCTTGGTTAGTCCTGGGTTAATCCTTGTTTAGTCCTGGTTTAATCCAGGGTAATCATCATTTCATTCTGTCCCTGGTTTAGTCCTTTTTAGTCGGATCCTGGTCTCTGCTTTAGCCTGGTTAACTTCTTGGTTTAGTCCCGGTTTAACCCTGATTCAGTCCGTGATATTGTCCGATTTTAGACCCGAGTTGGACCTATTTTTCTCCTGGTTTAATCCTGACAGTAGGAGCAGTGAGTGGAGTAAAGTGAATCACGAAGACGATGTTATCATCATATCAGCCAGCCCTACCCTCAAGCTTTTGCTGAATTGGCACACGCCAAGATGGTACATTTTACTATAATTTGGATAATTTTACATAACTATAACTTGAATAACAGATATTTCAAGAAATTATTAATGCTCCAAGTCTGAATAAAAGTGTGGTTGCACGGTAATATAATGGTCATTTAAACAGGCTCAGGTTCTTTTCAGTCAATAGTGTAAAAAAAACTGTCCTCTGGGAAAGGCGCACAGCCCACTGATGGTTAATGGTTCTGTGACCCACTTTTGTGTCCCGATTCATCAGTTGAGATGTATGATGATGATGTCAATGTAGTATTGTTCCTATACCTTTTAATCCAATCTGATACCGATACTTGGGATCAGTAGTAGCCGATGTAGCAGTCCGATACTACAGTGGTGAATAAAAACAATAGCAAAGCCCCATAGCACGTGGCTTATTCTGCATATTAAATTTATGCTGTCAATGTTCTGTTTCCACTCTAAAGATTAAATGAAGGCAAAACAGGTAACACAAATATGCTGTGATTATTAGAGGTTTTACTGTCTACAGAGCCCCCCAAAAAAACAATATGATGATATCGGAAAGGTTTCAGTTCAGGTACTCACCGTCTACTACCTGAAAGATCTGTGGTATCGATATCAGAACATCCCTACTTCAATGTAATACAATTTAGCACATTAAACAAGAATCTTAATGAATTTATGTATTTTTATCATAATTCAAACACATTGTAAGATTTCCGTTACTACATAAGCACCAAACGCTATTGAGGTGAAGTGCACTGGGCGTTTTACAGTGATTGGGAACAGAAGGCCAACAGTTAATGATAAACCAGGAGAAACAACACAGAGACTGACCTGCTTACGCAAATAAAGGCAAACTTAAGAGCCACGACTCCTGTTTTGAACCGTACAAATTGCAGTTTCAGTAAAGTATTGATAACATATACTTTTAAAAGGAGCACCATTGATACAGGACTCGAGCAACTTCAGGGGTGAACCAGGCTTTTACAGTTTTACACTCATTTCATGTATTGTTGACTATCTTTCCTTGTTAAGAACTGCTTTAGTCTTATTTAGATCTTTTTATTGTATTCTTATTCAGCATTTTAGTGTCTTGTTGTTTATGCTTTTATAATTTGTAGTTTTATTGTTCTTTCCCCCCTCTGAAATACATACTTAGTCTCAATTTAGTCATTGTTTTTATATATGCCAATGGGCAGCACTGGAAATGCTTCTTTGTAAAATGCTCAATAGAAATTAAGTGGATTGTGTTGGATAGTCCCACCTTAGACTAAGTCAAAACAAACATGTTGTGAGATTTTTTTTTGTGGTGCTGCGTGGTGTGACAAATTTGAGACCCAAAAGACACAAGTCGACAGATCACAGACCATGACTATGACTGAATGAACAACCTATTTTACCTCGTTTTTAGTCAATGGCTTGTTCATTCTCATGAAAGTATTGGCATTTATAGCTAAACATTCTGATATTAAAACCATTAAGATATAATAAGACCATTTCCTACAAAAACCTTCCCTAAAAGTGATCATTTCATAACATAATATGATTGTATATTTCCCAATAATAATAATTTACACGTCATAACATGTCACGACTTACCGCGTGATGTTCGAACCTCACTTCCATCCTCCTCCCCTGGGATCTCCGAGCACAAAAACACCTGCGGCCTCTATCTCCACTGAACCCACGCCTTTTTTATAAACCATAAAACATCTCCAAAAACCAACCAAAAAAGAAAACGGTAATCCAACACGGGCTCTTCCTCTCCCCCTCCTCTGTGCATACGTGATGTCCGATACTAGAAACCCTATATCGTCTGCGAGGGATTATCCGTAACCTGAGCTGGTTGGTGGCGTTAGCGGTTCACCGGAGAGGGAAAAGCTAGGTCTGGAGGGGACCGTCTCACCTGCCCGGCTCCTCCCACCGCGGCCTTTGCCCCGTCTCTGTGTGAGTTTAGTGCCGTTTAATGAACACTGGAGTTAAGGTGGAACTGCCCCGACCTTGGCTGAGGCCATACCGACACGAGGGCCGAGACGAAGGGTTCCTTAAATATGAGAGGTAATTACACAGTGGTATGCAGCCTGATAAAGGAGGCACTTGGGGACATTGAAGATGGGGAGTTGGAAATGGGTTGTTTTGTTCAGTTGATGTAATCAAGACTTCAAAACAAAAACAAAAACATAGGCTTGTATATTTTTGTATTCTTTGCCTGATCTAGTTTAAGTCACTCTTTCTTGATTAAGTCCATACAACTTTAGTTTCATTGTTATTACTTAGTAGCGCATTGGTTCTCAACTGGGGGGTTGGGCCCAAAAGTTGGTCATGGGCCTTTGCTAAACATGCCTGCTGATAGACGGCTTTGATGGTTTTGAAAGGCCATTAATCAATGCCTGAATCAACTGAAGAAATCCTGTCATTTGATTAGAGCTGTAACTAACGATTAGTTAGGTAATTGATTCATCGGCCGGTTATTTTTACCATTAATCGATCAATCGGTTGGTGGAAAAAGGTGCCTGGAATGTTTTGCCACATGATGAAGTAAACTTAAAGGTAATGTCTGTAGGATGCTCTTTGTACAAGTTTCATGTGTCATTCCTCATTTGAAAGTTAAGATTAAGCTAAAATTCTAAAATTCAGTGTGGGATTGTGAAAAGTGAGAGAGCTAGAGGGTCTTCATTCTGCTCTGATTAGATTATGGTATTTCATATTTGCAACAATTAGCTAAAAAACAATAAAAACTTCTATAAAACAACGCCTTTAGAGACAACATTTGTCTCTGCCTCCTCTGGGTGCCCTGGCTCGGTGCCTGGTGGCTGGAGCTGTTGTGCTGTTCCCGACGCAGACGGCTCCTCTGCTGGCACTTCCTTACCTGGTTCATCTGCACTCAGCCTTATGCACTCAGCCTTATGTACTTACAATATATTTATATACTGATGTGTGTGACAATTGTCTGTTAAATGTACATGTAAATATGTGGAGGGTTGGGGTGTAATTGAATCTGTTTTAATGTGTTTTAATCTGTAATGCGCTTTGAGCTGCATTTTGTATGAAAAGCGTTTTATAAATACAGTTTTGATTGATTGATTGAACATTGTTTTTTCTCACAAAAAACACAGAAATTTGATGACTGTCTGAGTCTGCATATCCCAGAAACGATGAACTGATTACTAAAATAGTTGACAACTATTTCAATAATCGATAAGTTGAGGATTAGTCGATGAGTTCAGCTCTAAATTTGACACAAAAACTGCCAAATTATTATGTTGTATTTGGGTTACAACTTGACAATTCTGTTCATTCGCTGACAAAGCTTTTGGGATAAAGAGCGAAATGTCCTACACTTCAACTACAGAGTACAGATGAAGACTGAACCTTTGCCTACGAACTTGACATGTAATTAATATATTGACAACATAAAGAAAAGATCTTGGATTACAAAAATAATAAGGATGAGAAGCAACTACATTGGACATTGCCGTATTGATATAGGGATGGTAGAAGTTTTTCTTCTTCCCACTCAGTTTCAAGTTTTTTTGGATGGATAAAAAAAACAAAACAGTATTCATGTATATTATGTAACGGGTTTATGTATGACATGTAAAAAATATCTGGAAAACGCCATTGTCGTTTGTTTTCCCCCTATTGATTTCTCATCTCTAACTTCAATAGATGTGGAATCAAAGTTTCTTTTGAACATTTACATAAAAAAGTATCAAAAACATTATTTGGAGAGATAAGGACTTAAACTACAAGCAATAAAGAGCTACAACAAGAACAGTCTCTTGTACGTTAGAGTCAATAAAAGTTAAATGTTGACTGGGCTGGTAATGATTCAGCTGAACGGCATTATGGGACATGGTCAGGGTCAGGGTCAGAACCTCTCCAATCAGATCCTGCACCAGAGTTTTTATGCAGGAATCATGAAGTCCAAATTAATACATTTTTAATTTTGATTTAATATGCATTTATTTTTACTGGGGCTGCAACAGATTACATTTTTTTTGTTGTTGTTTTTAAACCGGCTTCTCAAATACAGACTGTGCAATGTACAGCATCATATTGAGCTTGTTTTGTTTCAACAGTGCATTTAGCAAAATACTTACTTTGACGTTTTTCTTCGACCAGAACACAATGATGCCCTCCAAAAGAAAGACTTCCTAAGCTGTGAGACTTTTTAGGGGTCTTCCTTTTGGATAATTTGAATTAAAAACTTTTACAGACTTTTAAGACCCCACAGGCCATGTTAATATAATGTCATACAGAGTTAAGAGTATAGATTTAATTGTTCATTTTTGAAGTAGAGGGCATGTTTGTAATGAATTAAGTAAAGCAAAAATGATAATTCACAACACATTTTCAGGGCAGCGGCTCTATTGCCTTTATAAGGGGAAACATTGTACTAACTACCCCAACATGACATACTGACCCATGATGTGACTGTTTAAAGAAACACAGGCAAACTGCTATTTACAGTTTTGCCGGTGACCAAACAAAAGCGTTTACATTAGGCCACTCTTTTGCCTAAATGCAAACACAAAAGCAAGGCCAAGCAACACAACCATGCACACTACACTGCACACTACACTACACACTACACTACACACTACACTGCACACTACACTGCACACTACACACTACACTGCACACTACACTGCACACTACACTACACACTACACTGCACACTACACTGCACACTACACTGCACACTACACTGCACACTACACTGCACACTACACTGCACACTACACTGCACACTACACTGCACACTACACTGCACACTACACTACACACTACACTGCACGCCTTAAGCGTTTCATGTTTATCAAAGGAATTCTAGAGTGACAAGGCCACTCACTACAAGCTGGGGCTGCACAACATCAGGAAAAAAACAGCTATAACTGTCTTGAATATTGTGATAATATTATTGCAAAATTGTATTAACCATTTCAACAATTTACCAAATTCACAAATAACACACCAATTCAAACTAAAAGTGGTAAGCCATTGGTTTTTTTCATCAAATTGTGTCAAAACAAGAAAATCAGGACCAAATTAGGCTTAAATGTAAGTTAATAAGGAAAATCACTACTAAAACTGAACGTTTGAAGTCACTGTGCAATTTTGATTAAGGCTGGCAGCAAAAAAGTATAAAATGTTCAGTCAGATGGAAGAAACGTTAAAGATTTTGCAATATATTGTGTTTTCTTGCTGCTGTATATTGCATCACCTAATAAATTGCAAGAACAATAATTCAGCAGTATATTGTGCAGCCCCACTACAAGCATCTATGAGAAGGATGAAAGAGCAAAACTAAAATCCACACACCACACAGTATTTCATGACTTACAGGAGGGATCTCGAGCAGTGGTGGTTTGGGGTCCGGCGGGACCGATCCAAAATGCTTCATGAGTTTGATCCTTGAAGCCAGATTCATGACGACAACAAAGTCCTTTTAAAGATATGTCCAGCAACAAGTCATTCAAAAATCCATGAGTCCCAATAATCCTTAATCTAAAATAATCCAGTGGTATCCTCAATCCTGCCTTCCCTGGTCTGTGTGGGAGTTTCTCATCACTGACAAAGCGTTAATTACGACATAGAAGCCTTTCAGTCGGTCAGAAATACCCAAATAAACTTCCCATGATTCCCCCAGATTGGCCTAAAGCTCATCCAGCGTTATCCTGAAGTGTCCCGGACCCATGCTCAGAGGTATGCCAGTGGCAGCAGCAGGTTGCAGACTGCATGGCTAAGTTTCGGTCCTCAGTGCTATGGTAACGCTTTGGGAATGAGAGCTGTGGCCTGTTAATAATTGACGCCCTGTTTGCTACACTATAGGCCTGTGCTTGCTCTGAGTAAAGCTTCCTGGGTTCCTTTACTCCCAGGTTACAGTTTTTAGCACCAGGAAATAGCGGGCCGCGGGTACAAAGGAGGACTTCATTGGTCGGGTGGGTTTCTGACTGAGTGGACTCTTGTGGACCTTGCAGTAAAGACACGCCTCAGTTATCAGCCTCAACAAATAAAGATACCGTTAATTACCAAGATACAAAGGCAACAATCGTCGTTTAACATTGTTGCATGATTACATTACTATAGGTGCAATATTATTGAAAAAGTGTTACTGTCTACTAGGATACAGATTGGTCAATAACTGGTTGAGGGAAAAATATATACAGTATTTGATAACTATCTACCTACAATACACCAGTTCATCTCAACACAGTACAATGCCTGACAAAAGTCTTGTTGCTTATCAAAGTTGTAGGAACAACAAATAATAACTTGACTTGTAGTTGATCAATTTAAATCAGAAATGGCTTATAATAATAATGCATTGGCTTTATATAGCGCTTTCTGTATACTCAAAGACCCTTAACATGGCATTATTCTTCCACTCCATACTCAGTGGTGGTAAGCTACTATTGTAGCCACAGCTGCCCTGGGGTAGACTGACAGAAGCGAGGCTGCCAACTTGCGCCATCGGTCCTTCCGACCTTTTATTTTATTTTATTTTATTCGATTTTTTTATTTTTTCTACTTTTATGCATGCATATCCACACATCCACTTTCTCACTACATTCACAGGCTTACCTGTACATGTATATGAAATGCAAAGCCCTCTAGATTGTGTTTATTACACCATAAGAAAGTTTTTCACCATTCATTTATCATTTAATTAAGACAGGTCAGATTTTGCAAGGACAAAAGTCTTTAAATGATTCAACCAATCACAGATTAGAGCTTCTCCTGGGACAAATAATGTCATTAACACATTCCCAGGTGTGTGTAAAAAGAACCCTAGCATACCAGACTTTCATGTGAAGTGCAATCTGACCTCTGACAACATGCCAAAGATTCAACCACAAACCAAAGTGCTGATCATCAAGAACTTGAGGTTTGCTGCTGAGGCGGCAGACACCTTTAATGTATCGAAGCGTCAAGTGGAGAGGATAAGAACTCTGGGAGTGCTGCAAGGCTCCGTTCTTTGCCATTCCAGATGACTTCATCAATAAGTTATTTGAGTAATTAATGCCAAGACGTATGGATGCAGTCCTCCAAGCTCATGGAAGTTATACACAATTTTTTTTTTCCAAGGCACCATGTCTTTATGTTCTAATGTTATTGTATTGTTTGTCTATTCAAAATAAAGTATAGTTTCAACATTATTTTTGTATGTGACAAGACTCAATGGTACGAATAATCTAGAGGGCGTTGCCTTTCAAAAGCCATTTCTGATTTCAATTGATCAACTGCAAGTCAAGTTATTATTTGTTGTTCATACAACTTATGATGAGCAACAAGACTTTTGTCAGGCACTGTACATACAGTACATACCATTAAATTCAAGTAAGAATTGTAAGTAATCCTGGGTTGTTGTTGTTGTTGAACCCCCCTCTGTGAGCTGTACAGCTGATCAGTGGTGAGGAAAGCCACCCTCATCACTGAGGATGTCACCCACCCCCTACATCACTCCTTCTCTCTGCTGCCATCAGGCAGAAGATACAGAACCCCACTGGCCCGTAAAAACATCTACAAGAAGTCGTTTATTCCATCTGCGGTTGCTGCCCTAAATAGCGCCCGGTAGCACTGTATTACATTAAATTATTAAATCGTATTTGTGTTTTTGTAAATGTATTTTATGTGTATTTTACGAGTGGGTTGCAGAATGACTTAATGTGCGGTGTTGAAAGACAAATTTCTGCTCAATTGAACAGACAATAAAGTTCTATTCTATTCTATTCTATTCTTGTTGTTGTTGGGTTTTTTTTTACAGCAAATTGTGTCAAAATAAGACTTGCATAAGAGGAAGCTCATGACTAAAACTAGAACGTTTGCATAATTTTGTTTTAGGCAGAATTAGCAAATGAAGATGGAAGATGTGTCATTGTGGCTTCTGAGATATTGAATGTTGCAATGGAAATAATTGGGCGACACAGCCATAAATTGGGTCAATAATATAGCCTTATTCTATTAAAGCAACAAACTCTTTCTGTCATAATGACTATCATTTCAATGGTTTATTCATTTGCATTTGGGCAGCACGGTGGAACAAGATCTTGGGATTGCTTCCTGGACCCTGTATATTCTAGTTCAGGGGTGTTCTGTCCAAAATTATTAAAATTAAAAGTATTAGGGGGCGAATGGAAAAATGTAATATTTGCGTGAAGAAAAGACAAATGTAAACATTTCTATACCTTTAGAGACAAAATTGTTTTTTAAAAAAATACTAAATTTTAAACACAACTCTTGCTCTGAGACTCGATCAATCAATTACTAAAACTACTTAAATAATTGATTAGTTGTCGATCAATCGATGAGTTCTTTCAGCCCTACTATTGAGTAGAATAAGTTAATTTGATGTCTTTAGTAAATATTGCAAGTCTAGTATTCACAAATATAAGCACCATCTCGAGGAGCAATTAATGAAACCACTTGAAGGTCCAAATTTGGCCCGCAGACCCCACTTTTCACCCCTGCTCTAGTTTTTACAGTTTCCCCCTTTTCGAAAAGCGCTCTGGCCAAGAGTTGGACTAACCGTCACTGAGCCATAAGAGATTACATATCACAGTAGTTTCTATAATAGTCCATTGTCAACAGGTCACAGAGTACAGTCAGGAAGGAAGTATCCATATAACTCACAGAAGCAATTAGTTACTATATATACAGTACTGTACTTCAATAAGTTCAATAAATGAGACGTGATCCAAGGAGGTTTTCAGATATTTCAGATTTATCAATACCAAACAGAAGGGAGGAAGCCATTTCATTACAGGTTCAAGCCGCCCCCCGTCAGAAAATGACAATGAAGCCTGTAACTGTCCCGACTCCAGACAGCAGCTGTTGCTCCGTTTGGCCCCA